>CM028346.1:45700886-45725886 GCA_016618105.1 Dendrobium huoshanense | reverse complement strand
TTAGGTGTGATACTAATGTTTCTCAAAATCAATTTGGATTAATGCTTGGTAGGTTTACAATGGAAGTCATCCATTTTTTGAGAGGTTTGATGGAGAAATATAATGAGAATAAGGAGGATCTATATATGATATTTATCTATTTAGATAAAACATATATTAATATTCCAAGAGAAGTGCTATGGAGGGTTCTTAAGAAGAAATGAATTAATAATGCTTATATTTATTGATATGTAAAGTTTACATTTTCTTTCAAATTAACATGCTTAGCTTTTTGAATATGTTATGATCACATAAGAAAAATATGCACCTAAGATTATTCTTGGAGACTAACTTTTGTTTGGTGTAAAAAGGCTTATTATTTTTTTTTTCTTTTAGTGAGTTAGTGCAGTGCACTAGATTTTTTCTTGGCTTTTTGCATTGTGTCCACTTCTCATATGGCATTGGTTTGGAGACTACCCTGTTTAGTATTCATTTCTAACAATTCTTACCTAGTGTACTGGCATATTTTGTAGTGGATTTGTATTTTAGAAACATAAATAATGAAAATAGATGATGTCGTAGGATAAAATGTGTAAGTTAAAGGTTGAGATATATTAAGCTTCCATGATAGCTTTTCAACAAGGAAAGTTGAATTTTTAACTTTGAAGCAAACCTGATATGGACTGAGAAGGCATAAAATATTATTAAAGTAAAGAGATGTGCTTTTAATTGATTTAAAAAAATGTCCCAATAATAATATGATTTCTTTGATCTTGTTAGATGGTTTAAGAGTGAAGATAATAGGGTCCTCTTCATATCCCAACTATTGGGGAATGATTGATATTGAGGAAGATTGTAGAATCCTAATCAAAAGCACTGATATCAAGGAATAATAGAAATGCTCTTTGGAGAAATTATTAATGAATGAGTTCAAGCACAAAATCTATTTGCAAGAAAAAAAGGAAAAAAAATTCATAGTTTTACTATATATTTATTAAAAAGGTTAGTTGTAATAGACCTTGTGAGGGGATTATGGCATTGGGTGATCAAGACATTAATAAGAGTTGACTTGGTCAAATTGACCAAGTCGAACCCCAAGACCCTCTCTAATGGGTTCAGAGAGTCGAGTCGAGTCTGTTGGGCCTAGACTTGTACCCTGAGTCAACCCGGTTGACCAAGTCAACCAGGGTTGACCACCTTGCCCCTTTAGGCCCCAAATCAAATCTATGCGTTTATTTTATTTAAATGCAACATATGGATAAGCTTTTGTTCTTTTAGAGCATGATTAAGTCCTTCAAATCATAAAAATCTATTTGGATGTATAACAGATTGTTTATGCCTCAAACATGTAGGGTACGTTTACTTCAACGTGCAAATGACTATCCAAGAAGAGAGATATTGGATGTATAACAGATTGTTGCCGAATCGAAATGGATTGACAGTTGAATTTATAGAGGAAGTTAAAACTTTCATTCAAGTTGCATCTCAACTGCCTTCCTTTCAGTTTGATAAAATGTTTAGATGTCCGTGTTCGAAGCATAAAAATCTAGCATTCCTAAAGCCCGATGATGTGAAGCTTGATTTATATCGTAGGGGATTTCTTCCAAACTATTGGATTTGGACATCACATGGCGAGTACGAGCCACATAGAGATGCTCATGCCGGTTCATCTACAGCTTATGAAACATTTGATGAAGATCAAATGAGTAGACCCTATGAAGACCTTATTTTTGATGTAGCAGGTCATAATTTAAGGTCTAATGTGGAAGAGCCACCAAATGCAGAGACACAAAAATTCTTTGAGTTATTACATTCATCTCAAAAGCCAATTTGGGAAGGTTGCAGTACGCATTCAGAATTATCCATTGCAGTGAGGATGCTAAGTATTAAAACTGAGTATAATATTCCCCGTGAGTGTTTTAATGACGTTATTGGTCTTATGAAGGAAACTAATCCGGCTGACAATTTAATTCCCTCAGACTTGTACCGAACAAAGAAATTAGTATCCAAGTTGGGTCTCACTGCTACAAAGATTGATTGTTGTATCAATGGATGTATGTTATACTATAAGGATGATGCAGCAGAAGTTATTTGTCGCAGCTGTAATGCTCATCGTTTTAAGCAAAAATCGAGAAAACAACGTCGTCCAAAGAAAGATATGTCTTATTCCCGTTTGTTTTATTTACCAATCATTCCAAGACTTCAGTGGCTTATGCATCAATGAGTTCAGCAGGCCATATGAGATGGCATAAGGAGAAAATAGCAAAAAATGATGTTCTTTCTCATCCATCAGATGCTGAAGCGTGGAAATATTTTGATCGAGTGCATCCTTCATTTGCTGCTGAACCCCGCAACATAAGATTGAGATTATGTACTGATGGTTTTACTCCTTATAGTCAAACAGCTACACCGTATTCATGTTGGCCAGTTATATTAACACCATACAACCTGCCACCAGAGATGTGTATGACTACTCCGTTCGTGTTCTTAACTCTGATTATACCTGGACCACATAATCCGAAGGCAAAGATTGATATCTATTTGCAACCATTAATTGATGACCTCAAATTATTATGGGAAGAATGAGTGCTCACATATGACATATCAATAAAACAAAATTTTCTCCTTCAAGCTGCTTTGCTGTGGACTATCGGTGATTTTCCAGCTTATGGTATGTTGTCTGGTTGGAGCACAGCAGGAAAATTAACATGTCCTTACTGCATGGAGAATAGTAAAGCTTTCACATTAAAACATGGAGAGAAAAATACTTGGTTTGATTGTCATCGTATGTTTCTAAATGCTAATCATCAGTTCCAAAGAAATAAAGAAGCATTTGTTAAAAATAGAATTGAGCGATCTCCTCCTCCACCCAGATTAAGTGGTGATGAGATACTACAGAGACTTTCCAACATTCCAACAATTATTGATTATCCAATGCTATCAGAATCTAAATTTCCGGGTTATGGTGTTCAACATAATTGGATTAAAAAATATATTTTCTGGACATTACCATATTGGAGAACTAATTTGATAAGACATAACTTGGATGTTATGCACATTGAGAAGAACTTTCTGGATAATATTTTTAATACAATTATGGATGTTAAAGGCAAGAGTAAAGATAATGTCAAAGCAAGGATGGACATTAAAGAGTTTTGTCGGCGAAAAAATTTGGAGTTAGTAACAACAACTGACGGTAAACTAATGAAGCCCAAAGCTCCTTACTCTTTCACGTTAGAAAAAAAGAATGATATGTCAGTGGTTTAAAGGTTTAAAAATGCCGGATGGTTATGGATCAAATGTAAGCCGATGTGTTGACTTGAAATCTGCAAGGTTATTTGGACTCAAAAGTCATGATTGTCACATAATTATGGAGGTCCTTCTTCCGATCATAGTCAGTATGTTACCCGATTACATATCAAATCCGTTGATTGAGATGAGCATTTTCTTCAAAGATTTATGTTCATCTAAACTAAGTGAAAATGCTTTACGGAGGTACGAGGATAACATACCAATCATCCTATGCAAGTTAGAGAAGATATTTTCCCGGGTTTTTTTGATTCTATGGAACATCTTCCAGTCCATCTACCTTACGAAGCTAGAGTTGGTGGACCTGTACAATATCGTTGGATGTATCCTTCGAAAGGTAAATGTGTTAAGATTTTTATTAATTACTCAATATTTTTGAATTAGTTAAGATAACATATTTTATTTGATTAATAGATATCTGAACAAGTTGAAAAAATATGTTAAGAATAAAGCACGATCAGAATGATCGATATGTGAAGCATATTTATCTCAAGAAACAACTCACTTTTGCTCCTACTATTTCGAGCCACATGTAAGGAGTACAAGAACAAAAATGGGTCGTAACATGGACTTCGATGTAGAAGAACAATCACATGCTACACTAACAGTATTTAGAAGGCAAGAAAAGCCTAGTGGCAAATGTGTTGAAAGATATCTCAACGATTTAGAAATAAATACAGCGAATTTGTATGTACTACTGAACTGTGAAGAAGTTGAGTCAATCTTAGAGTAAGTTCTAACATAATGTTAATAATAAATTAGTAATGTTTATTTAAAATACTTATGTATTATTTGTCACCAGGTATTTCGTAAGTAATTTGCCTTTGACAGATTCAAGGGAAATTGAGCAAGCTGTTGCAAATGAATTTCCAACTTGGATCAGATCATATGTGAGTACATTTTTTTTTATAAATTTAAATCTTATTTATTATCAAAAATACTAAAATTTGAAAATATTTTTAGGTACAAAATCCTGATAACAAATGTTTCGATAAAGGTTTGCAAGCATTAGCATGAGGTCCAACGCGAAAAATAAAAACTTGACCAATATATATAGTAAATAGGTTCAGATTTCATACCAAATCGTGGAGTGAAGGAAGAAAAACTGAAAATTGTGGAGTATGTGTTAGAGGAAACACTCATGAAGAAGATGAGTGTGATTATTATGGTATTTTGAATGAGGTCCTTGACTTGGAATACCCAGGCGAAGATGAGAACTTTGTATGCTTATTTAACTGTCAGTGGTATGATCCAGTACAAAATAGAGGCACAAGGGTTCATCCTGTGTATGGTTTAGTAGATGTTAAACATAGTAGAAGATACGGAAAGTTTGATCTATTTGTGTTAGCAAGCCAAGCTATTCTAGTTTATTTCAGCAAATATCCTAGTGGTCACAGAGACAAACAAGATTGGCTAGCTGTCATAAAAACAAAAGCACGAGAAATAATTGATCAACAATATATTGTAGCAATTGCACATCAAGAGGATGAGATGTCAAGTTATATGCCTGTTGAAATTGAGGAGATGACAACTACAACCTCTACTATTGAAATGGAGTTAGAAGATGTCAATAGTTCAACTAGTTCAGACAAAGAAGAGAACGAGGATGAAAGTGAAGATACCCTTGAGAGTGATGAAAATAGTTTTGATGATTCTGATTAGTTTTTATAATTTAGAGTGATGAAAATATTTTTGTAACAACAATATTAAAATGTTTTGTAATATTTTTACTTCTTAGAAATGATATTGTATTTTGCCACCTTGTCTTTTATTAACTGCTTCATTAACTGCTTCTCGTAATTCATTACCTGCTTCATTAACTGCTTCATTAACTGCTTTATTAACTGCTTTATTAATTGCTTTATTAACTGTTTTCCAATGGTTTAGTAATTATTTTTATTGCAGATGGCTTCAGGCGACGATCCTCCTCGCAAATCATTTGCCTCAAAGTTCCGCCGGAAAAAGATTACGACTAGCAGACTCACATAGACTAAGGTAGGTGAGGGGCCTTCAGTTCCACCAGATCTATCTACACCACCACCGCCACCACCTGCCAGGAACCAGCAGCCTTCACCAGAGCAGGGTCAGGGACAGTTAGATCCACCTCTTTTTATACCTCCATACTTCCCTGGCCACTTCCCTCCCAGCTCGACGAGTCCTCGCTTCCCCTCTCCAGATCAGACACATGCTTCTCCATTCTATCCATATTACCACCCACCATCATCACAGGCTGCTGGTCCATCCACTGGTCCTCACCCTCCTTACCCTTACCCATATTACTACCCCTATCCGGTGCAGCATGAACAGTGTGGACCATCACGACCACCAGAGGTTGGCGCTAGCGATCCTGCAGCAGCAACAGATAAGCGTCAATACATCGAGCCTGACGGCGATAAGTAAATTCAATTTAAGTTATTAAGTTATTTTTATTTTGATATATTACATGTTATTGATAAACAAAGTCACTTGCAGCTTCAATCCTTCAAGGCCACCTATACATATGATCCGGGATATAATAAAGAATAAGTATGATACTCCTTACTTATCCTGGAAGAAGATCCCAAAGCTAGTTAGAGATATGTGGTTTGGAGAATTTCAGGTATGTTTTTTTTTTTGTATGATTTCAAATATATGATTTAATTTGTACTAATCTTTTTGATATTGTCTAAATTTTTACAGAAAGAATTTAGGTGGTTACATGAGTACAGCACGAGGATCAGATCAAATTTTAAGAGGAGAGGAGCGACCCGTCTCAGAGACATGTTCACGGACATTAGAAAGTCCAGGCAAAGGCCTAATTGGATTGGAGAGGGCGTTTGGGCAGATTTGAGTAGTGCTTGGGCTACCCCGGAGTTTATAAAAATGAGATAGCAGAATAAACAGAACAGAGCCTCTGACTGCGGCGGTTTAGGAAGCTCTCTTCATACTGGTGGATCTGTACCTCATACAGAACATAGGCGGCGACTGGTAAGTGTTTTGAATTGGTTTATTACATATATTTATGTTAGTATAACTAAGCATCAAATTTTAGAAAGAGCACCTGGGTCGGGAGCCAACACCATTGGAGCTGCATACAAGAACTCATCAACATCAAGCTGACCAGCAGTGGGTTGATGAGAAGTCTAAGAAGGCTCATGTGAGTAAAATTTTTTGGATTTTTAGAATAAAAATTTATTTTAATAAAACTATTTGTAACTCGCAGGATGATTTCTTACGAGCTAGAGAAAGTCGGCAGTCCACTGGCGAGGGATCATCTTCTGGATCGGCCCATATTTCTGAGTATCATACATGGTCAGAAGTTGTTGGTGGAAGACAGAGGGGGAGGGTATATGGCATGGGTTCACAGGCTTTTGCTATTGAGGGCAGTTCATACACCTCTGCATTTCATGATCCAAGTGGAGCTGAAGAATCTGTAAGTGAGAGGGTTGCAGCACTTACTAGAGAGATTGAAGAGATGAAAAGGGTTCAAGCTAGAGAGATTGAAGAAATGAGGAAGGCTCAGAATGAAATGCAAGCAGAGTTGTAATCCTACAGAGCTGGAAAACAAAGGAAGAATGACCAACAGGAGCAGCCATCTGCAGACAGTAAGGATACCGATGATGATTAGATGTTTATTATGTTTGATGAATGTATTAATTAGAACTTGTGAACTTCTGAACTTGTGATTGTAACATTATCATGAACTATCTTGTGAATTTGTGATTGTAATGTTATGATGAATTTTTTATTTTGTTTATATTTTCTGGCTGTGATGAATATAGTGGCGTGTTGCCCAACAATATTGCTTTTTCTGCATGTTTAGACTTTAGGGTGAACCTCCCTCAAATAGAGAGGATGCTGTCAATTTTTTTTTCAGGTGCTACAGGTTTCCGGCGGCTAACCGACGGTTTGGCCGCCGGAAACGACGATACCGGACGGACAATATAAGCTGTCGGTAATAATATTAAACCGCCGGTACTTTACCGGCGGTTCTACTATGGACACCCGACGGTTTCAACCGTCGGTAATACCGACGGCTATAACCGCCGTCCATCGCCGGTAAAGTACCGGCGGTCTAATGGCGCCGTCCGGCGGTCTACGAACCAGACGACGCCAGTTTAAATCGCCGGAAAACCGCCGGTTACGTGACCGGCGGCTTACCGGCGGTATCTATACCGGCGGTCTAACCGCCGGAAAACCGACGGTTTAAATTTCGGTGGTTACCGGCGGTAGTAGCCGCCGGAAAACCGCCGCAACAATAAACCGCCAGTAAAACGCCGTTAGAAATGGTTTCCTACGCCAATTTTACCGACGGCTTACAAACCGTCGTGAGACCGCCGGTATCATTCAAAACTGCCGGTAAATCTAGACTAACCGCAGGTTTTCAGCGTTTTTCCTGTAGTGTTATTCCAAATAAATAAAAACCTACCGATAATTTGGTGAAATATTACTTTAGTACTTAAAAATAATTCTTGAAATCATTATCCTAACTAAATTAGTTCATTCCCAACAAGACTTGAATGTTAGATTACTTATCATCCTAGATTAATAGCTGGATTAACATAAGCTAGCGAAGCTTACCAATTAGCTTATGCATCTCTTGGATTTATTTCTTTAATTCCCTTTGATAGAATAAATTTGATTTTATTGAGATTAATATTGATCATGTTTGTTGACACCATATAACCCAACAACTTGATCGAGCTCTCAATAGGTAGTTCGTGGGATATTGCTTTCATGTTATACTGGTTTAGTGAGACAAACATCTCAAGAATATGAATAAAATGATCATTATTGATATATCATCAAAAAAAATTCTTGATCGAGCACGAATCTCGAGGCAATTTCGCATTGAAAATTTTTAAAATTAAAATTGGGAATATCTTTATTCCGATTTCAATAAACTTATAAACGAGCCCAAGATCGCCAAATTTTGACATCACTAAGACACACAAATGCACGATAAGCAATGTATAATCAAGGAATCAATATCAGCCGTCCATTCAAATAACTCCCAACACCCTTTTGATATTTTTCCCTATTTATTGGTCATGACACTCTAAAAATATTATAAATAGAACCCTTGTTTTTCATTGAGAGAGGGAGGAATAGGGAGGGGGAAGAAGAGAGGAGAGCAGGATAAATATGATATCTCTTTTGCCACCAAGCTCCTCCTCGACCACCGCTAGACTACCGACCATCGTAGAACTTCCTCCCAAACATCAACTATCATTGGACTTCCTTATGACCACCAACTGTAACCGAACTTACACCCAACCACTGAATATCACCGGACTTTCACTAAACTTCCTCCCAACCACCGATTGTCACAGGACTTCCACTTGTCCGTCATTTGTCGTCAAACTTAAGCCCAGCCACAGACATTTGTCGGACTTTCGCTGGACTTCCACCCGACCACCAAATGTCATCAGACTTTACCGAACTCTGACCCGACCATTGATATTTTCCAACTATGGCCTCTCCGACCAACATCGCCGGCTACGATCCTTATAACCTCCATCGCCACACAACAATCTTTCTAACCACTGTCGCCCTCATACTATAGCCCTTCCAATCACCGCCGTCCGACTACAATCTTTCCAACCTATGTCACCTGGCAACTATGGTCCTTTCGACCACCATTGCTATCTACAGTCCTAACGACCTCCGTCGCCTGCCAGCTACAGTTTCTGCATCCTCCATCGCCCGCCGACTTTGGTCTACTTCGATCATCATCGCCTGACTACAGTCCTTTCGACCATCGTCACCTGACTACAGTCCTTAAGATCATTGCCACCCTACTATTGTTTTTCGGACCTCCGTCGCCCACCGACTATGGTCCTTTTGACCACTATCAACCGACTACCATCTTTTCGACCTTCATCCTCGTTTGACAACGGTCCTTCCGACCACCATCACCCGACTACGATCATTTCAACTATTATCACTCGACTATGATTTTTCCAACCTCCGTTGCCCGCCGACTACTGTCATTCCGACCACCATCATCTTATGACAGACTTTCTAACTTTTGTCACCCGCCAACTATGGTCCTACCGACTAAACGAACATGTCAATACTGATTCTTCCAACTCCCACCATGTAATGCACTCTATATAATATATATTGGCTACATCGAGCCAATGTCTTCCCCAAGAAAGGGCCTCATTTTTAATCAACTACAAAGCACTAGTTAATTCATTTAAACTAGGCAATGCCTCGTGGGTTTTCCTCCTTTTCAGAGATTTCCACATAAAAACTTTGGTGTCTCATATGAATGTTGTCTACCTCAATCTTTTGTTAGTTTGTGTGCTGGATCTTCGTACAAAGTTAAGACGTCAAAATTTATCTCTCTACCGCCATGAATATTTTTTAATTTCTTTTATATATTTTTAAAGATCAAATATGTATTATAGGTTGAATTTTGTTATTCGATTGATTGAAATTTTTTTAATGAAGTCTTACTTAATTAATTCGTTTAAAATGGCTACTATTTTCAACCTCTAACATATAAATTCGAACAAAGTAGTAATCTACTATTCTGCTTGCTCACTATCGTCCTCTCTTCTTATTCTCGTATGGTAAAACTTATCTTATGGTTTTCTGCTGTTAGACAAATAATAATTTAAAATAAATAATAATTAAATGAAAATAATTATCAAAATTTTTATTAAGATAAGTTTAAAATTTATTAATTTTGTTTTAAGATAAATATGATAAATTTTTTATTAATTTATCATGTATTATATTTATCTTAAATTAAATTTAATAACTATAAAATATATTTTATGTTTGTTGAATTAGATAAACTTTTGAACCATCTCATTTTCTTAAATAAATTTTTAATTAAAAGTTCACATATATAAAAGAAAACTGAGATTTAACCTTTAAACATCCGCCGTTAGATTTTCTTTGCAGAAAACCCCCAATTCCAAAATGATCTCCTGAGATCTACAATGCGCAATACCTAAATAGCCCCTATTTAAAAGATGAGTGGTCGCGTCACCGCCTCGTACTTACGAGGTTCGACGACGCCTACTCGCCGACCGGCCAAATAGCCGGAGGACGAGCGGTGACCGTCTCCACCCGCAACCGCAGCTACAGATAACGGCAGTCGCCCGTCACGGGATACGCTTCGGTGTAAAAATGTCTCGATTCAGGAAAGAATCCGTAAAAGGGAAAGGAGACGTATTCCCTCTCGTCACGTGAAACGCGGGTATTTCGGGAAATCTTGGAATTTTGTATTTTATCTTAATCCAGCGTTCAATTATTGCTAAGGTTTTGAAGGCGATGAGATTTTTTTGGTGTGGTTGATGGTAGGGCGTGGGATTTTATAATGATAACTGTGGATGGTAAGAATTTGAGTAAATTATTTCAGACTGAGCAGCTATGGCTTTGAGATTCGAGTAGATTATATTTTTTTGGCATTAATAGAGAGTTGGATATATGCTTTTTCACCGTATATTACTTTATTGACTTATGAGTCAAATTTTAGGGTGAGGCTAAGAATGTTCTTTCTCCATTCTGAAAGTTTTCAACAGAGAGTAATTATATGCAAATAAAATATGTTGGATTTAGGTTTTAAATTATTAAAGAATATATATAATCAATTTTTATATTATACACATTTAAAAGTATAAATCATAATTTATATGACCCAAGTCCAAGACTACTTGTGTGTTGACATACTAAATTTGTTAGGGTGAACTCATTGATGCTACTTCCAACATGTGTACTGAAAAGCAAGATGATATGTGCCATGACTACTTGCTTGGTCTCAGGGCTCATTAGGCCAAATTGCTCAAGTCATTTAGCATAATCACTCATCTGTGCTTAGGGCTGCAACCGAGTCAATCCAACTCGCGAGCCAGCTCGGATTCGACTCGGTAACAGGCTCGATGAGTCGAGCTTATCGAGCTCACGAGTTGAGCTCAAACACAATTTCGTACTCAAAGACTTATCGAGCTCGAGCTTGAACAGGGCTCGAACTCGACTCGTCAGCTCGACGAGCATCTCGACGGCGGAGCTCGCTGGTGGGAATTCTAATCCATGGAGCTCGTAAGAGGGAAATCGAAAATAATGGAGCTAACGAGCGGGAAATCCAAATCGATGGAGCTCGCACGAGGATCTCAACTCGCGAGCTCGAGAAGACAATGGAGAAGATCTGGACGTCAACGTCCGTCATTTTCGACTATGAGCTCGGGTCCTCGGGACGACGTCGTCAGAGTTCGGGAAGACGACGAAGAAGATCTGGAAGACGATGTCCAACATTTTCGACTACTAGCTCAGGTCCTTGAGACGATGTCATCGGAGTACGGGTTGGGAAGACGACAAAGAAGATGATGAGCTCGAGACGAAGGATATTAACGGCGGAGGTCGAGAAAACGGACACGACAACATACGAGGGACGACGGACAACAACGTCGACATGAAGACGAGTCGAGCTCGAGCTCGGATTTTGAGCTCAAGCTCGGTATTAAATAATCGAGCTAGACTCGAACAACTCCTGGCTCGACTCGACTCGTTTGCACCCCTATACGTACTTGGTCGGTCTTAGAGAAGTCAGTCAATCAGTTCACACAAATCCTCTCCTCATTTGAAAAGCACTATGTATTTAATGTAAAGAAGTAGTTACAATAATCAATATTCGTTGCATCCAAAGTATTTATTTATTTTTTGATTTTTTTCCATGTAAATTATTTACTTGTCTTGAATGTAACATTTTATATCGTGATGTGTCTCGATTCCCACCTAGAAATATGGGGCCTGATATGTCATCAAAAAAATTTCTTGATCGGGCACAAATCTCAATGCAAAATCAAGTTGGAAACTTCCGAAATTAAAATTGGGACCATCCAAACTCCGATTTCAGCAAACTTATAGCCAAACTGAGCGTCTCAAAAATACGAACCCAACGACACCAAATCCAACCCAATCCGAGCCCAAACTGATCCAAATCAAGGGTTATAAGCATTGTTGAAAGGTTCAAAACACAATTTGGATTACCAAACGGTTTCCAAACATAACGTGCTTATAGTCAAATCGAGCGGCTCGACAAGAAGAATTCAACGAGCCTAAGATCATCAAATATCCATCAAACGGTCTATGATCAAGGGATTCAACATCGACCGTCCATCCAACCACTCCTCATTTACCCTTGATCTCTCACCTATTTACGGGACATGTCACTTCATAAATCTATAACTAGACCCCTCATTTCTCTTGAAAAGTGACTCAAGCAAGAAGAGAAAAAGAGAAGAAGAGAAGAGAAGGAAGAAGCTCCTCCTCGGCCATCGACGGAGTTTTGCCGGACCACCGCCGGAGTTTTGCCTGACCATCGCCGGAGTTTCGCCGGACCACCACTTGAGGCCCTCGCCTTCGCCAGACCGCCACCTTGAAAGTGCTCAGATGGCACTTGAAAGTTTGTTAGGGATGTTAAGCCCTTATGAACTGGCCCAAGGATAATAATGAGATAGAGATGTGAATCAGTATTTAAAACAAAACTCAAACTTAAAACAAAAAATAAGATTCACCACAATCAAAACAAACAATGCGGAAATTAAATGCGGAAGCAATAATAAGAAAAGAATACACCGGATTTATAGTGGTTCGGTCAAACCTTGACCTACATCCACTCCTTGGAGGCACCCTCCAAGTATTGCACTAAACTAAGTGTCTCTCCTTTAGCCCCCACAGCTAGGCGGAGAAGCCCTTACAAAATCACTTTCACCTTCCCAAGTGCGACGAAGTCGCCGGGTCCTTTGACACCAAAGAGATCTTCTTCTTTTGTGAACTTCCCTCGAGACAAGTCTTGAATCCGACGGTATTAAGATGCAAGCCTGCCGGAGCAACCGTGTGGAATCCCCCTCCACACTCCCTTGAGTCCCCCCTCACAGGATCTTCTCCCTCTCTCAGACTTCACCCGTTCCTCACTCCCTTTCAAGCTTTCTCTTCAAGTTTCCCCCACAAGAATGAAGCTACAATGGCTGCTAAAGACACTTACAAAGTGTCATGTCATAGCTTAAATATAAGATCTCAAAACGAGCTCATTAATACAAGATGCCGACATTATCGTCCAGGATGATACTAATATCGTCCTATACGATCAGTGCAATTTAAGCCCAATCAGTCTGGTTGATTTGAGATGATCAGAAGAAGTTTGTTCATATCGTCCAGGACGATAATCCTGGACGATCAGAACAAGTCGTGGAATACCGTCATGAACATTGCCCTGAAAAATAGCTATCCGGTGTCCAATCGTTCAGCACATCGGCCAGGACGATTTGGCGATCGTCCAGGCCGATTTGATCGTGAAATCAAGTCATAATTGCTTTCCTTAAATTTCAGAGAAATTTTGGAAAAATTGACTTGGATCGTCCTGGACGATATTTTATAGTCATGGATGATCCACCTAGATGATGTCCAAAAATAGGTTATTTCTAATTAGATATGACGACAGATTCTTTCTGAATTGAGCCTATCTTCCTGGCCGATACAAAATCATCCAGGACGATGTATTTTGCATAATGACGGCGGCTGCTTTAATGAGGATGCCCTAATTATGATTTCTATTTTTCAACAAATCATCTCGGACGATATAAATATCGTCCCGGACGATGTTACCAAAAATAGAATTCTTTAGTTAGCAACAGAAAATCTTCCAAGTTATAAAACATCAGGAGCCACACCAAATACAATAGACTCAAGAAAGGAAAAAGTGTACAAACTGACTCAGACCTAGTCTACCCAATCTTGAGCTGGTTCTAAATTACAGTCTGATCGTGTGGACCTGAAATGTTAGTAAATAAGGCCGTCGTAGCGAAATAAAAGTGTTTGCTATCATCAAAATCATAAACCATGAAAACAGATCCGCAACACACCTGAGGCCCTCGCCTTTGCCAGACCACCACCTGAGGCCCTCGCCTTCGTCGGACCACCACCTGAGGTTCGGAGTTCTGTCAGACCACCACCTGAAGCCCGAAGTTCTGTCAGACCACCACCTGAAGCCCGAAGTTTTGCCGGACCATCACTTGACACCCGAATTTCTGTCGTACAATTTTTACTTGTAATTTGATCGCCCTTGGAGGCGAGTCAGACCATTGTAACCAACTCAAATTCTAGTAGAATCATTTTCAACTAGGTCATGCCCCATGGTTTTTCCCTTTTTCAAGGGCTTTCCACGCAAAAAATATTGCGTTATCTATGTGTGAGCTGGATATCCATGCAATGCTAAGACGTAATATTTTAACTCTATCGCCGCATATATTTTAGCCCGCAACAGGGCCATAAGATAATTTTAGGATATATTGAATGATTGGCTTAGAATCTCTTTATCACTAGCTTAAACTTGGCCTATCCTAAGGGTGAGAAAGATATTATTAAAGAAGTTTAATCTAAGAAGTCAAAAAAATGTGTTTTCAACTTAAAGTTGACCAACTTCAATCAAAATAGCCAACATATTAATGACTTGGATAAGTATTAGAAAAAAATTATTTTCTATGCAAGTTATCGACTATTTAAGTAAAAGATTGACTAATTTAAATTTGGGATCATGTTGACCTTCACTTAATGGTTAAATGGAAAAAATAAAAAGATAACTCTATATAAGAGATTTAATGCCCTCAAGCAGAAGAACAATAAGAACTTAACAAAGTCACATTTGTACTTAATTATAAGTATGAGTTTTACTTTAAGTGTTGCAAGGGGTCGTACAACGGTGCAGTGTTGTACACTCATGTTGGTTGGAGATAGAGAGCGGAACGCCGCGGAGCTTCGAACCCTAGTGCTATCCTAAATCATGATGCTGCTAGTCAGAGTAGAGACAAAGAGTGGAGTGTTGCAGTGCTCCAAACCCATAACCACAATGCTGCAACTTAGCCTAAGTAGTTATCTTTCTCGTTTTGTGCATAACATGAAGGGTTATGTTCCTTGGGGTGGTTTATAAGTCTCTTTTTAAGCTTTGTATAAAGCATGTGTGAAGAGTGAAGAGAGATAAGAAAATAGTGAGAGAGAAAGAGTTCTGACAATTTCTCTCAATTTTCATAGTGGATTTCTTGGTATCGTTTGACTTTATGAATTTTTACAAGCATCGCATTTTCCACGTTAAAGCATGATTTTATTTCTTTTTTGTTGCATTTTCTCTTTTTTGTTTGTTTTTACTGTGGTGATTATTTTCAATAGCATCATTAAATTCATATCATCGAAATATTTATTTGACTATAATTATTAAAGTAAAAATTCAATGATTCTAAAGTCAATATTACAAATTTCTATTAAAATTAGTTTTTGATTGTTAAATTATTAATAACAACTCATAATGAAAAATACAATCATAGATCTTAAATTGATCAAAATAAACCCTAATTTCAATCCAAGTCAATTATATACCTTTTACAAGCCAGAATTAAATATGCTTTGAAGTCCACATCAAATCCTAAGAGATAAAGTTAAAGGTTTCTAGGACCATTAGTAATTGGAATTAGTGAATAATAAGAATCCCAAAGCCTTTTTAGCTAGGGCTTAAATATAATCTTCTTAGCAATAAGTAGAGTCCTCAGCTACTTCACTCTTTTTAGGGCGTAGGGTTCAAAACCTAAATCTTCTTGGTGATAATCATAGTTAAGGCCCGTTTATTTATGAGAGACATAAAAAGGATTGGTAGTTATTACAGCATATCCTTCATAATCACTTTTTATTCAGTTTGATCTTCCTACCAAGTTAATGAGTGTGACTCGAGATTCTATAATAAGATCTAAGAGATCATTGAGGATATTTTATTATTATTATTATTTTATATGCAAACAAATATATTATAAATCTTATAGATTTATCAATTTTAAAAACATTTCATATTTCTCTTATATGGTAAATAAATATCCACTTGATCAAATATGTATCTTAATACATATTAGAATTAAAAAAATTTAAGAATTAAATTCAAATTTTGATTTCCACAAAATTATCGTTGATTGAACCTTTAAATGAGACAAACTAATCGACATCAAAATCTATTTGATATGAGTACAAATAAGCTTAAATTAAACTTTTAAAGCATAGTTATAAATTTTGTGATATTAATTGGAGAATTAAATGATCTTCAATTTGTCACATACTTATTATAATCAAAATGAGCATAACAACAAGTGAATCTAATGAACACAAGTGTTGCGTCCTAGAGTATTCGCGGCGGTAGAGAAATATATAGTTTAACGTCTTAGTATTATACGAAGATCCAGCACACAAGCAGATTAGATAGAGGGTGTAGCGTTTATAAGAGACACCAGAGTTTTTACGTGGAAACTCCTGAAAAGGGGAAAAAATCACGGGGCCTGTCCCAGTTTGAATGAATCTACTAGAATTTGCAGTCAATTACAAATAAAGCCCTTCATTGGGAGAAGGCATTGGCTTGATGTCATAAATATACATCGTATATAGCACAATACATGGTGAGAGTTACAATAATCAACATTGACATGTCTGTTTGACCAATAGGACCATAGTTGATCAGATAGAGGTCAGAAAGATCGTAGTTGGCAGGAGACCGGGGTTGGAAAGACCGTTGTCTGGAGATGGAGGTCGGAATGACCATAGTAGGCGATGGAGGTCGGAAGGACCATAGTCAATAGGAGACAGAGGTCTGAAAGATCGTAGTTGGCTGGAGATCGTAGTCAAAAAACTGTTGTAGTAAGGCGGCATTTTGGTAGAACTCCGATCATCAAATGATGGCCAACAGAAGTCCGGGCCTCAGATGGTGGTCCGGCAAAAGTTCGAGCGTCAGGTGGTGATCCGATAGAAGTCTGAGCCTCAAATGGTGGTCCGGCAAAAGTCCGAGCGTCAGGTGGTGGTCCGATAGAAGTCTGTGCCTCAGGTGGTGGTATGGCAAAAGTCTGGGCGTCAGGTGGTGGTCCATTAGAAGTCCGAGCCTCATGTGGTGGTCAGACGGAAGTCCGGGCATTAGGTGGTGGTTCGACAGAAGTTAGAGCCTCAAGTGGTGGTCCTGTGGAGTTGAGGGCATCAAGTAATGGTCCGGTAGAAGTCCGAACCTCAGGTGGTGGTCTAGTAGAAGTTCGGGTCTCAAGTGGTGGTCCGGCGGAAGTTCAGGCCTCGGGTGGTGGTACGACAGAAGTCCGAGCCTCAGGTGGTGGTCCGACAGAAGTTCGGGCCTTAGGTGGTGATCCGGTGGAGCAACGACGCTAGGCGGTGGTCCGATAGAGCTCAGGCCCTCAAGTGGTGGTCCGACAGAGCAAGGAGGCAAGAGCAATCTCCGATCTCTCTTTTGCTCTCTTGCTTTTAGCCTCCCTTTTCAAGAGAAAGGAGAAAGGAGGGGTATATTTATAGATTTATGGAGTGGCATGGCCCGTAAATAGGTGATAGATCAAGGGTAAATGAGGAGTGGTTTGATGGACAACCGATATTGAATCCTTTGATCGTAGACTGTTCATCAGATATTTGAAGGTCAGAATTCGGCGATCGAGATGATGTGTGACTTCTTTAACTCCATTAATCAACTCTTACATTATGTAAATAATAAGTTTAGTTGTTAAATATATAAATTGTATAATTTAAAGTAATTTTTTTAAGAGAAGATGGTAGTTCAAATTTTAAATAAATAATTTATTCCTGATAACAACAAAAAAATGCAGGTAAAAAATGGTAACATGCTTGAAAAGTTTGTTTTTGTCATAAGAATAAAAATATAATTTAATTACATTAAAATTTTCATTTATACCAAACAACTTCTCAAATGTGAAAGGCACAACAGGTTTCAATAAAATAGTTCTGCACAGGCAAATAAACAAAAACAACTAGCCTGTTATTTAAAGCGGGCTAGTGGGCCAGCTCGTTCTATTAAATCTTTTTAGGTTTGCAGAGATATACCAATTGCCAACTTGTTAAGAAACATGATGTACGTGCGAAGGCGAAGGTACAGGAAAATGTAACAGTTTTTTTTTTTTTTTGGGAATATTACAAGATAGTATAAATACATATTAAATACTTTAGCTAGCAACCATAAAGTTAGATGCACTATTAAGGGATTGTTTGATTTAATGAAAATTCAGCGAAATATGTTACAATTGTGAGAGTTTTAAGGAATTTTGGATTTTTGTTTAATTGAAAAGGGAGTAATATTTTTGTTCATTTTTTTATGTATTCAAAATTTATAATTTTTGACCGAATTCTAAATACATAGTAAACAACGACATCTTCAAGTTCAGTACAAGGGGAGCATCAAGCATCCATGAAATCAAATCACCATTATTAGTTTAAAATAGAATAATATCTCTACACCTACAGGTGTAAAGCAAGATTAAGTTTACACGTATGCAACACAACTTACATTTTACTTATATAAACAAAGCTACAACAATGTATATGAAAAAAAAAAAAACATTGCAATGAAGAAACCTTCATGTAAAGCATTCCCTCCTTATTGCTTTATCTGTTAAGTTTAACCTTTATATTATAGGATTTTAAAATATGTTGTAGCATTTCTATATGGTATTAGAGTTGCTCTTAGCCTAACGACACCTTCTCTTATGGACCTCTCTGTAACCTCCCAAATGGGAGAACAAACTGTAGATATCATAAAACCCAAAACCCCAATATCGTCCTCCCTCAAATTCGTCATCTCAAACATAAAACACATCGTTCCACTTCAACTTTCCAACAATAACTTACCCTACATGGCGCTCACAGATCTTCAAGATCTTTCGAGCTAATGGGTTTGTTCAATTTCTAGACATAACACTTCTAGCTCCACCTCGCCTACATGTCAGACCGTCCGAACACTCTGAACACAACCCTGAGTACAACAATTGGATGTTGATCGATCAGAACCTTGCCTCTACCCTCTGCTCTGCCATCACAGTAGTGATTCTACCATATGTTCTTCATTTGGACTCAAGCACAAAAATTTGGCTAACAGTGGAATGAAGGCTTCAAGCTTCCTACTGATATAGAATCATCCAGCTCAAGAACCAACTTCACAAGATCTCCATGACAAACCTTTCGATGTCTCAGTATCTCACAGACATCAAAACCCTCGTTGACAATATTGCGGTTGCCAGATCCTCCATCAATCCAAAATATATCAGTATATACACCTTAAATGGTCAAACTCCTAAATACCAAGCTTTCAAAACATCAATCTGCACCAAGCTCACTCCAATAACCTAGAAGACCTCTATTCCATGCTAATCAACCTCAACCACTACACATCACAACATCTCAAACACATGAACTTTCGAAATTCTCTTCCATCATTTGTGAAATATGTGTCAAATGTGGTCATCATACTACCACCTGCTGGCATCAACTGAATCCGAACTACACATCTCCAAATCAAACCACACTTATTGCTTCTCCCACGCAGTGTATAGACTGATATCTCGACTCTGATGCTTCCTTGCATCTCACTCCGCATTTCGACAAACTCATTGATCCCACACCATACAACGGAACTGATCAAATTACAATTGATAATGGTGTCTCACTTTCGATTTCTCAAATCGGCAAAGGTATCCTACCAACTCTATCACATAAGCTTACTCTACCCTTAGCTTTACACTTTCCTTCTCTATCTCATAGTCTTCACTCAAATTTTCACCTCACCAAAGATAATAACATGTCTATTTCCTTCACTCCTAATGGATTTTCTCTAAAGGATACAAAGACAAATCGCCTTCTCCTCCAAGGAAAATCTTCTGATGGACTATATCTAATCAACAAATCTCCAAAAACTACAGCTATGTTAGCATCCACTTTCTCCAATCTACGTTGGCATCATCTTCTTGGCCACCCTTATCCACAAACAATTTCAAATATCTCCAAGCATAACAAACATTTAAATAGTTCTATTTATGCTTCTTTTATGTTCCTCTTCTATGGTCTCTAAAGGCCACAAATTACCTTTTACTAAGTCTACAAATCATATGCATCAGCCTTTAGAACTAATACACTCTGATATTTGGGCCCCATCTCCTACTGTTTGTGTAAGGATACATTTATTACATTATATTTGTGGATGACAAATCCCGCTTTATATGGGTTTTCTCAATGCATTACAAAACTAAAATTTACACCACTTCACTTGCAAAACTCTTCTCAAAAATTAAATTTCATCTAAAATAAAAATACTTCAAATCGATGGAGGAACCAAAAATACCAATCATAATTTTCAAACATTCCATCAAACTAACATCATAAGACACCAAATTAGTTGCCCCTACACTCCTGAACAAAACATCAAAGCGTAATGCAAACATCAACAACCAATCAAAACCACTAGAACACTTCTTCACGTATCTTCACTTCTTTTTAAATTTCTGATCAAAGCTCTCCTAATGGCCGCATATCTCATAAATTGCATTTCATCACCAATCATCCGACATAAATCCCCCATCCAACTCCTCTTTAAACAAAAACCAACATATGCTCATCTCCAAACATTTGGATGTGCATGCTATCCATGGCAACCATCCCACCAACGACTCAAACTAGCTCCTCGGGTCATATATGTAACTTTCTTGGCTATTCATATACATATAAAGGCTACAAATGCATAAACTCATCCACCAACAAAATCATATGCTAACATGTACGATTTGATGAATCCACTTTATACTATACCTCACACATAACCTCCACTAACCAACCATCTACAAATTCAACACACCAATCCACATTGCTCATCCCAACCTCCCATATTCAATCCATTGGGCTCAATCCCCCCACTTACTCTCGACCAACCACCCCCAAACTCAAAATTAGCCAACCAATCTTATGTATCTTCTCGAACACCAACATGACCTCCCAAATCTACAAACCGCTAACCCCTCCCCAACATCCCACCTCACCACCCAATGACCACACATTCACAAATTGGCAATCTTAAACCCAAAATTACCATGAATTTGATCCACCATAATTCTACAAATCCCGATCCTATCTCCTTCACTAAATCCAATAAACACTACCATTGGCGTAAAGCCATGACAGATGACTTTCTTGCACTCTAACAATAGAGTACCTGACAACTTGTACCTCCTCCTATAACTCACACCATATTGGGATGTTGATGGACATATCATACCAAACTTCATGTCGATGGCACCATAGCTAGGTATAAAGCCCGCCTAATAGCCCAAGTTCATCGCAAAGAGTTTGGGCTATATTATTTTGACACACTTAGCCCCGTTGCCACACTTCCCTCAATTCACATGCTTCTTGCAATAGCTCTTAATAAATAATGGCCCATCCAACAAATCAATGTTGTCAATGCCTTCATACATGAATCTTTAAATGAAACCGTCTACATGGAACAACCAAGTGGCTTTCATGATAATCAAATCCCCAATCATGTCTTCTTCTCCAAAAATTCATTTATGTTATCAAATAGTCCCCTCACCAATGGTTCACCACATTCTCCACTTATATACACTCCACCAGCTTTCATCAAAGCAAGGCTGGCCCCTCACTACTCATACACAATAATAGCCACATTTAAATATATTTCATTATATATGTAGATGACATCCTTATCATAAGTAAAACCTCCAAAGCTTTCCTTAACTTCTCCATAAATTCAACACAAAATTCTCTATAAAAAATCTGGGCACTCCTTCCAATTTTCTTGGCATGCAAATCACTATCATTCCCAACTACATATTCTTGAATCAATCAACTTACGCAACTTTAATTCTTCTAAAAGCGGGAATGTCCCAATGCAAACTAGTTTCCACCATGTTGCCTACCAAACCACCTTAAATCTCAACCCTAAATTCAACTACAATAGACACATTCCTCTACCTCCATCTAATCGATTTTTGAGTAATTTCTGTTTTGTCCGAAAATCTTCTGATTTGATATGCTATCTGTATATGCTATAAAAAGGGAGTTATAAGGGACCTGGATCCTATGAGATTCAGTTAGTGTCTGGGAATTCTGAAATGAGCTCAATATGAAATCTGATATCTATTCTGTTCCGGATCCGAGGAAAAATCTGTTTAGGTGCTATATGCACTATGTATGTATTCTGGTGCTATAAGCACATCTGATCTGATCTGTTCTGGTGCCGTGAGCACAAAGGGAGGCATAAGGGGCCTGGATCCTATGAGATTCAGTCAGTGTCAGGGAATTTAGCTATGAAATACATAATATCTGATATTCGATTCTGATATGATTTGTTCTGTTCTGATATGATCTGTACGATTCTGATTCTGTTGATCTGATATGTCTGATCTGTTCTGTTTCTGATTTGATATGACTTCTGTTTCCGTACAGTTCTGTTTGATTTGATATCTGTCCGATTCCGTTCTGATTTATGTACGGATTTGTCTGATGTTTTGGTTTGCGATTCTGAGGATTTTGATTGGAGGTTTGTTGCTTTACTGAGCTATTGAGCTCACCCTTGCTTTCTGGTGGTTTTCAGGTTCTGGGAAAGGCAAGAAAGTCCAGGATTAGTTCAGAGTCTGATCAGTTTAGGTATTGTTTTGTACCTTTTGATTTTTGTACAGTCATGGCTTTTCTGTTCTGTCTTTCTTTCTGTCGAAAGCCATGTACTGTTCTGTAGATGATTGTTTGAGGAAATGAAATCAGATAGAGGTTTTGTTCCGCTGCATTTGATGATACATAGTAGCTCTGCGTTTGTTAGTCTGTTTGAATTAATTATTTGAAAGATTCAGTTCCGAATCAAATTCCAAAGCTAGATCCTGGTTAGCAGCTTCTCCGTCGCGGCCCGGTGCGAACGGGATCCGTCTCGTCTCGGGTCGGGTCGTGACAAGCTTTTTGGTATCAGAGCAATGGTTTTGGAATTTGAGAATTGTGTGAAACAGAGCTATAGGACGTGATCTGTAGTGAGTCAGTTTGGGGTAGTTTTGGTTTGTTCGGCTTTTTTATTGTGTTGTTTTTGTGATAGTTTTCTGGATTTTTCTGGATTTTCTGTATGGATCAGCCAGACCCAGATATGACAGACGGTCAGAGTGCCGATCAGGCAGCACCAGTGGGGAGTACAGCCCCAGTGGTCGGTGCTGATACGCTTTCTCAGTTTGCTTCACTTGTTGCTCAGATGATGAGCGAGACTCAGAGTAGAGCTTCTACTATCAGATCTGATGACCTGGATAGACATTTGCAGTTGTTTCTAAGGTTGAAACCTCCGAGGTTTGAGGGCGCTGTTGAGCCCAGAGCTGCTGAGGAGTGGCTGAGGAGAGTGGAGAAGACCTTTGACGGGATGCAGTGTCCGTCAGATAGGAAAGTTCCGTTAGCAGTTTTTCTGTTGGACGGAGAGGCTGAGCACTGGTGGGACGGCCAGCAGGCAGCCAGATTTCAGGGCAGACTGAACTCTTTGATTACTTGGGAAGAGTTCACTGAGGTATTCAGAGATTGGTTTGTTCCTCCTTCTGCACAACAGCAGATGCAGGAGAATTTTCTGAGGCTTGTTCAGGGGAGCAAGACGGTGATGCAGTACGAGGCTGAGTTTACTGCATTAGCCAGGTACGCTCCGCAGCTGGTTAGCACTTCTGCTGAGAGGTGTTACAGATTTCTGAGGGGATTGCGAGATACCTTGAGACAGCCCCTGATACCGTTCCGGATCACTGATTTCTTTGAACTTGTGGAGCGAGCTCGTCTGATAGAGAACGACCTGATGGCTACTCAACAGCGGTGGACTGCGAGTAGGAAGAGATTGGAGGTGAGACTTCTGGCAGTAGTTCCTCTGGGAAGAGGAGATTTGTTTCTGGTTCTGGATCTGGAGATTCCAGGAGGAGCGGATGATCGTCTGGTACTGCTACTAGTACGACGAGTTCTGGATCAGTCAGTACGGCACCTGTGTGTCAGAACTGTGGACGACGACACTTTGGCCAGTGCTACAGGATGGCTGGTCTGTGCTTCCGATGTGGTCAGTCAGGACATCGGATTGCGGAGTGTCCACAGATGGGATTTGATCAGCGATCTGAGGGCTTCGTCAGACCTGTTGGTTCAGCAGCAGGAAGACCGAGGACTGTTCCTCCACGCCCTGAGGGATTTGCTGGTAGAGGTGGTGGATCTAGTTCTGCACCACGGAGACCACCTACTGTTCAGAGGGAGCAGAGTAGTTCTGTTGCTTCAGCCCATATTCCAGTTCAGCCACGAGTTTACAGCTTGAGTCAGCAGGAGGCTCGAGATGCTCCCGATGTTGTGACAGGTACGATTTACATTTCTGATCAACCCTGTCGTGTTTTGTTTGACTCTGGAGCGAGTCATTCTTTTCTGTCCGAGCACTGTTTTGAGATTTTACATTTGGATTCGATGATTTTACCGGTTTCTTTGTCTATGATTTTACCGGCTGGGAATCCTTTGATTGCTCGACAGTTTTGTTTGTGTGAGATTGAGATTTCTGGCAAGAAGTGGAAATCAAGTTTGATTCGATTGCCGATTTCATCGTATGATGTGATTCTGGGCATGGATTGGCTGAGTCAGTATGAAGCCCAGATAGACTGTTTGAAGAAGCAAGTGAGTTTGCTTATGGCTGGAGAGAGAGTTGTATTTCAGGGATTACGAGGTGTTCTCTCCAGTCTGGTTTCTGTGTTGGAGGTGAGCAGAATGTGGAAGAAGGGATGTCCGATGTTTTTGGCTTCAGTGCGGGATCTGAACCTAGAGGTTGGTTCTGTTTCTGAGATCCCTGTGGTACGGGAGTTTGCTGATGTTTTTCCTGAGGAGTTGGTTGGTTTACCTCCGGATAGAGATGTGGAGTTCTCTA
>CM028346.1:45427716-45700386 GCA_016618105.1 Dendrobium huoshanense | reverse complement strand
GGGTTTCAATTGATCCACAACGGCAGCTACGACGGTGGTGACTATAAAAAAAACAGAGGGTTGGAGGTCAAAACAGTCGAGAGGAAGTTATTGCACCTTGAGGGTGCATTAAAGGGTGATTTGTTTGAGGCTTTAGTTTAGCATTTATATAAGTTTTAATAAAAATATATATAAATTGGGCGAGGTGTAAGCCTCACGCCAATGAGGCATGAGGTGCCTCATAAAAAAATTTTGAGGCGGAAGCCTCGATGCTTTTTTCACTAGAATTGCATTGAGGCATGCCTCAAGGCAAGCCTCATATTGCGTAATTTTAAACAATGCTATTAAAAGGTAATAGCATACATGAAAGACCAAAAATTCTAGCTCAAGACAAGGCGTTGTTAGTTTGTTAGTTAAACTATATATTGAAGAGTCTGTACTTCTATTTTTTCTTGAGTCAATATATTTAAAAGATATATGTTAGTTTAGCAATCATGCACACACACGGGAGGAGTAAACAATAATGATTTTATTTTTCTATTAAATTGTATGGTATGATCAGTTCAAACAGAATTTAATTAAAATGTTTAATTTAAATAAAAATTAAATTCAAATATAATTAATCGTATAGCATGACCACCACATCGTACTAGACGATCAGCTATAACCAACCCCCCCCCCCCCCCCCCCGGGTCGAATCTAATTCACATAAAATAGGCAAATTTAAATTTTTAAATTTGTTTTGTTTGTCCTATAGAAATACTTTCGTATTGTACAATCTTTTAAAATATTGCCTAATTAGGTTAGTTAATTAAGCAATAAAAACATATCTAAATTAATTACATACCATACTGTATGACTCACCCGATGATTCTCTGGACTAAGTTTGGATCGTCCGATACGATCACAAGATTGTAATGTACGACTCACCAGAGGACTCTCAGGACAATATTTGTTTCGTCATGTACGATCCAATCATTGATTTAAACTAATCATATTGTACTACTGTTTATTCGGATGTGGATGCAATTATAGGAAGTGGATGCACTTTTTGCAAAAATCAGCAGATGAAACACAAAAAATTGAGAAGAAGATCGCCCAAACAATTTTCATTGAAAAAATTATAAAGAGAAATGCAAGATACAATTGGATCATCAATTGGAGAGGAAGATATGGCTCTCTTAAATCCCTAGCCACTGACTAGAGCCCAAATAACTTATAAATAAACTAAATTCAGCAAACTTCAAAACATAATATGAAATCACCCCATAATTAATCTTAAATGGACTCCCATAATTTCCTCCCAAATCAGCCCCCTTTTCCTAAATAAATCCCTCTTAGATTTAAATTTAAATTTGATCACTTGCCATAAATAATTCCCTCCCAATAGTAATTAAAAATTTTCCTAAACAATTCCCCTTTGATTAAAAACCTTCCCAAATAGGTCCCTCTTGATTAGAAAACTTTCTAATTCTCTCCCAATCAAATCGGCCCGTCCACAAACAGCTGAGCAATTGGCATGGAACGGTAATCTAGATTCTTATTTTTGATGTAAGAAACTAATTTTCATTAACTCAAGAGTCAAGGAAGATCCAAAGGAGGAGTCAAAACTTCCTTGAATCCTCTCTTTAGCTCTTCTACTCTGAGCCAATCCTGCTTAGAAAACTCTTAGAACAGATTTCACTAATCTCTCAAAATCTCCCTCTCAATCTAGGGGCTCTTTTTTCTTCTAAGATACCAATTTATATAGACAAGGAATGTAAATATATAAATATATATATGTGTGTGTGTGTGTTATATATAAATAAAATGTGAAAGTTTCAAAAAAATCTCATTGACTTTGATGCTAAATTTGTAATAAGAAATCACGAATAAAATTGTGCAAGTTAAAAGGAGGGGATGCAAACTATGGATAGTTGGGTGTTCGCTAGCATTGTAAACAATTGCCAATAATTTTCTCACCAGCAGTGTCAGCTCACATGTTAGCATCTTCTTGAGATCTTTTTTGAATTTATCTCGACCTAAAAAATTCTTCTTTTCTTACAAAAATTTCTCTCAACAGCATACCAGTTTGATGGGGACATCAGATCATCATGGAGAGTTTACCAGCGACGTGGCCGCCGATCTACGGCCACGATCGAGTCGTTATATTTTTGAGTCGATGTATTTTATTTTCATGCCTTTTAGTATTTGCTTATGAGTGTTTATTTTATTTCCCTTTGTACCCCTTTGTATGGGATTGGTCATGTGTAAGCCTAAGGGCAATTGTGTCCTGTCGGTTAGAGTCTTTTGTATGAGGCTATTTAAAGCCCCGTTGTTTTATTTTCAAGCTAATGAATGATTGCTTAATAAAATTTCTTCTTGCATGAGCATTGGTGCTTGAGAGTTCTAATGGAGAGAGCTTCCTAGGAGAGGAAGGAGATTGGCGTATCACCCACCAACCTTGGAGACGGCCGGGTTCGTGGTTTTATGTTATATTTTTATCATCACCTCATCGTCCAATTTCCAAAACCCTCCACCCATCCTCCTCCCCCTTCTCGGTCAAAGCCCCTCACCCGATCCCTCACCCACTTCCCAACACCCCCCGGCCAAGCAAACCCCATGCTCCATTGCCGCCGGCTGAGGCCATAGCCGCCGGCCATCAATCTCCTAACCTCATTTATTTTGTTTCCTATTTGGATGTGGTTGAATTTGGAATGAATTTAATTTTAATTTCATTTGAATTCAAATTCAAAACCTTTCCTAAAATAACCCATCTATTTTAGGAAAGTATTCAATTGGGGATTTATTTGAAATTCAAACACAATTGGATTTCAAACAAATTTTCCTAAATTCAGATCTGAATTTAGTAACCTAAATTGCTGGCATTTAATTCCCTCCCTGCTCCTTCACTATCACCGGCCCCATCATAGCCTGAGAGGGAAATATTTCCTAAACTAAACATTGGTTTTTTGGAAGTAATTCAAATTTCACAATTCCCTCTTGGCTGATTTCCTCAATCCCATCCTGCCTTCATTTATTTCCAAATCAATTAAACAGCTCAGGGAATTCAAGTCCCGCCCCTCCTCAGCCTCACGCCGCCTCTCCCTGGACATCCCGCTGCTCTCTCAATTTCCCCTCTCCACCATTAGTGCTCAAGTGGATCTAAATTCCTCACCTCTCACTCCTTCAAGTTCTCTTCCCTACACATCAACACTGAGTTTTCCTCTCAGATTTTGAGATAAATCCCAATTTTATTTCAGATTTTTGAGAAGGGTAATTTCAGATTTTTGGAAGGAAACTTGGAGTTCGTTCTTCGCCACTACTTGCAAGGTGTACCTTTTGTACCACAGAGACTTATTTCCAAGTACCAATGAATGACGGGAGCTATGGACAAGTACAACGAAGACACGACTAGAGAATCGCCACGTTTCCCTAGCAAAGGTTATCCTTAACACTTACATTCAAATCCTTCTAACTCTGAATTCTCGATTGGTTAGATTAATCATGAAAGCCGCCTTAAATTGCTCTCGCCAAAGCTTAGTAAATCATAGGAATTGAGTGAGCTTTCTATGCATCCTAGATCTCATTGTTAAATTAGGGATTACGTTGGAAGCTACTATTCTGTGTTGTTATTATTTTCTTAATTATTATTGAATGTTCAAAATTTGGCGCATGTAATTTAGCCTATGCAATATTAACTTCCTCTTTGTTTGTCTCGCCGTGGATAATTGCTAGTAACTTTAATCCAAACTTATTCTAATCAACGAGTTGTGCAAGGCCCAAGTGAAACTCATAACATTGCATCTAAGTAGTCCTGCATCATCTGGTATCAGAGCATGGTTTGCTCTAGTTTTGCATGCTAGACTTCGTCCTAGGAGTTAATTCAATTAGTGTATCTCGTTGTTGCATGCATGCCATCAGTTATATTAATTTATTTACATGTTATGCTTGCTGTCCACTGTTTTTCTGCATGAAATTAGGGGTCGTTAAGCTTGTTCATTACTTGTTTAATTGCTGTCCTTAAGCTAACCACATCACTAGTTGTCTAGGTAACTTAACCCGTCTTTGTAGTTTGCTGTCCATGATTTTCCAGCACCATTTAGAGTCCCGTTAGAGTGTTTTTCCCTGCTGTAGTTTGCTGTCCACTTCCTAGAAAAACCTCTAAGTACCCCTTGGTGTTTAAGAATGGACCCGGAGCAACTAGGAAGGACTTTAGACCTCTTGGTAGGCCAAATGAACACAATTAGCCAACAACTCAAGGAAAACCAAGCTGACCTAGCTGAGCTTCGTAGGAACACCACCGAGAGATTCGATACACTTGAGCGAGCTAGAGACCACCCCACTCCTTACACCCCATCTAGACCCACTTCTATGTATGGGGATGAAACCTACCCGGATGAGAGGCCACATCGGGCTAATCATCGAGCTCACTACCATGGACATGATCCACGTCATGATCCTGATTTGGATGAGAGGCATCACCGTGCCAATCATCGTACTACCTACCACGGCCATGATCCCGATGCACCACTTATGAAAAACATTAAGGTTGATGCTCCTACCTTTGATGGCACTCTCGATCCCCAGCTCTTCCTGGACTGGATCAAAGGTATGGACAGCTTCTTTAAGTGGTATGATATTTCTGAAGCCAGGAAGGTTAGTTTTGCCGCCATGAAGCTTACGGCTAGAGCGAGTCAGTTTTGGGCGAACTTAGAGAGTCTCAGGGAGGATAGGAATGAATACCCTATTGTAGACTGGTTATCCATGAAGCGGGAACTCAAGCAGAAGTACTTGCCCTCGTCGTACTTCCCCCGCCTATTGGACAGGTGGAATAGATTGACCCAAGGCAACAAACCAGTGAAGGAGTACATCGCCTCGTTTGATGACTTCTTGATTAGATGCAAAGGGGAGACCTCTACCACCCCCGCGCAAATCTTATCTATGTTTCGAACCGGGTTGCGTGAGGATCTACGCAATGAGTTGTTTGCCCGGAACGTCACTACACTGGAAAATGCCTACAGCTTAGTGCTTGATCTAGAGGAGTCCCGTTCTCAGCACCCGAGTCGTTCCCATGATTCTAGACCCTCGTATAAATCAGCCGGTAGTTCCACCCCACACCCCCCTGCTTCACGACCCACTCCGGGGAGCACGACCCGACCACCCACGGGTCCACCTGCACCTAGATCTGATTTTAGAAGTAAACCTCCCACCCCGGATGCCCCTCGGTCCAGTCCCGGGACCAAGTGCTTTCGATGCCAGGGGTATGGGCATATCGCTTCTCAGTGCTCCAGTCCTTATAAGGTTTCGATCGTTGAGGAGATGACTGAGGACGATCTCGAGCCCGAGGTTGATCAGATCCATCAAGTCGAGGAAGAAGGCGAATACTTCGAGGAGGAGGACGACACTACGGTCCTCAATTGCCTTCAAAAGCTGAATACATCTCCCATCTGCGTGGTGAGATGTGCACTATCACACCCGACACCCACTGATGACTGGCGTAGGACCACGATTTTCCATACCTACACCAAAATCAAAGATAAGAACTGTAAAGTCATAGTGGATAGTGGTAGTTGCATTAATGCTGTTTCCTCCAGCATGGTTTCCCAGTTAGGTCTGTCTGCCGTTCCTCACCCCAACCCGTATAAGGTATCTTGGGTCAACTCCAATGCCTTGGAGGTGAAGGAACGAAGCCACGTACCCATCTCCTTTGCCACTTATAAGGAGAATGTCTGGTGCGATGTGTTGGCTATGAATGTTGGACAAATTTTGCTAGGTCGCCCCTGGATCTACGATAACGATGTCCACATTTATGGGCGTTCAAACACCTGCGTGTTTGAACATGCTGGCAAAAAGATTAAGCTTTTGCCATCACAGCCCCGGGTTACGGATGCCACGAAATCCAACCCAGCCAAATCTAAAAAGGGCGTGAACCTTGTCACCGCCAAGGTTCTGATTACTGAGTTTGCCCAAGGCGCCCCTATGTTTGCCTTAGTTGGCCGTGAGATTTCCACTGAATCTGACGAGCCCATTCCTGAGGAGGTACAGCCTATTTTAGGACAGTATGCTGATGTCTTTCCCGATGATCTCCCCGATCAGTTACCACCATCTTAGAGACATCCAGCATGCTTATAGGACTTAGTCCCTGGAGCCTCCCTTCCAAACCTGCCCACACTATCGCATGAACCCCACGGAACATGCTGAGCTTAAAAAGCAGGTTGACGAATTACTGCAGCAAGGTTTCATTAAGGAGAGTCTTAGTCCCTGCGCGGTGCCGGCCCTTCTTACACCAAAGAAGGACGGAACTTGGAGAATGTGTGTTGATAGTCGTGCTATCAACAAGATCACCGTCAAATATCGATTCCCCATTCCGAGGCTCGATGACATGCTCGATATGATGACGGGTGCAACATTATTCTCCAAAATTGATCTTAAAAGTGGGTACCACCAGATCCGGATCCGACCCGGTGATGAGTGGAAAACTGCCTTCAAGACTAAGGATGGTCTTTATGAGTGGTTAGTCATGCCATTTGGGCTCAGTAATGCCCCTAGCACCTTTATGAGAATCATGACTCAAGTGCTGCGTCCGTTTATGGGAAAGTTTGTCGTCGTCTACTTTGACGACATTCTTATTTACAGTCATTCCATTAGTTATCACTTGGACCACTTAAGGAAAGTTTGTGAGGTCTTAAGGAAGGAGCAATTATATGCCAATCCTAAGAAATGCACCTTCCTAGTAGATCGCGTCATCTTCCTGGGCTTCATCGTATCAGCCCAAGGGGTTTCCGCTGACCCCGAGAAGGTGAGGGCCATTGTAGAGTGGCCTATCCTCAGACTATCCGGGAAGTCCGCAGCTTCCACGGATTAGCCACCTTCTATAGGAGATTCATACGGAACTTCAGCACAATTGTTTCTCCTATCACTGACTGCCTGAAGAAGGGTGATTTCCACTGGACCTCGGCCGCCACTAGAGCTTTTGATGAGATTAAGCAGAAAATGGTGGAAGCCCCAGTGATGCGACTTCCTGATTTCTCCAAAGTCTTCGAAGTAACTTACGATGCTTCGGGGGTCGGAATTGGAGGAGTCCTTTCCCAGGAAGGTCACCCAGTAGCTTACTTCAGTGAAAAATTGAACGATATCCGGCAACGTTATTCCACTTATGACAAAGAGTTCTACGCTGTGATCCAATCACTTCGTTATTGGCGACATTACTTGCTCCCGCAAGAATTCGTCATTTTCTCGGATCACGAAGCTCTGCGTTATATCAACTCCCAAAAGAAATTGAATGCACGCCACGGTCGATGGGTTGAGAGTTCCTTCAGGAGTACACGTACACCCTTAGGCATAAGGCGGGAGTTGAAAATAAAGTTGCCGATGCTCTCAGTCGTCGTATGATGACCACCACCGAGATGAGAGCAGAAGTCGTGGGTTTCGACCAAATAAAGAGGGATTATTTGGAATGCCCCGACTTCAAGGAAACCTACACTCTCTTGTCCACTGGCAGCACGCGCTTGGTGGACGATTTCCTACTGGATGATGGTTATCTTTTCAAAGCCCAGAGGCTTTGCATCCCGAGTACCTCCCTTAGGGAATTTTTGGTCTGGGAACTCCACGCCGGAGGCCTCGCTGGGCACTTCGGACGGGACAAGACTATCGAAGCCGTGGAGTACCGTTTCTTTTGGCCCAGCCTTAAGAGAGATGTTGGTCGGCTGGTCAGTCGGTGTCACACCTGCCAACTGGCCAAGCAACGAAAGCAGAACACTGGTCTTTACACGCCCTTACCTGTTCCCAGTTGTCCTTGGCAGGACGTTAGTATGGATTTTATCTTAGGCCTGCCCAAGACACTTCGTAGGCACGATGCTATTTGTGTGGTAGTTGACCGGTTTTCCAAAATGGCACATTTCATTCCATGTTCTAAAACATCTGATGCCTCTCACATTGCGAAGTTATACTTCAATGAGGTTGTCCGATTACATGGGTTACCCAAAACCATTGTGTCGGATAGAGATGTGAAGTTCACTAGCTATTTTTGGAAAACCCTGTGGATGAAAATGGGCACCAAACTTCACTTTTCCACTGCCTTTCACCCACAGACTGATGGTCAGACCGAGGTAGTCAATAGGAGTCTGGGTAATTTATTGCGGTCCTTGGTTGGTGAACACATTAGAGACTGGGATTCCATTCTTCCTACTGCTGAGTTTGCTTATAATAATTCAATTAACCGAACCACGGGTCGAAGTCCTTCTGAAATTGTATACGGGTTCAAACCTAGGCAGCCGTTAGACCTGATTCCCATGAGTTCTAGGTATAGGATTTCTGAGTCTGCATCAGCATTTGCATCTCATTTGCATGAACTTCATAAAGACATTGCACAACAAATTGAAAAGAATAATCAAGAATATAAATTACATGCAGATTTGAAACGGCGATTTAAAACTTTTGAGGTTGGTGATTTTGTTATGGTACGGATTCGTCCGGAACGGTTCCCTCCAGGAACAGTTAAGAAATTACATGCAAAGAGTGCTGGACCTTTCAAGATCCTTAAGAAAATTAACGACAATGCTTATATAGTAGATCTGCCTGCAGATTTCAATATAAATCCCTCTTTTAACATAGAAGACTTAGTGGCATATGAAGGTCCTGATTTTAACCCACAAAATCCACTATCAAAACAGCCTTGTGTGAATCCACCCTGTGAGATCCCAAGCCTACCCCCACTACCAAATATTCCCAAATTTCCTATGGCAGAGCAAGTGGAGGCAGTCTTAAGTGATGAGATCATATCCACAAGAGAAGGAGGACGAAGAAGATATTTGATCAGGTGGAAAGGAAAGCCCGAGTCAGAGGACACATGGCTAGATCGTGAGGAGCTGCAGCAGATTGACCCAGATGCACTAGAGATCTACGAGAGCTTCAGAGATTCCTACTCGACGGAGTCGAGTTTTCTCCCACCCCGGGAGAATGATGGGGACATCAGATCATCATGGAGAGTTTACCAGCGACGTGGCCGCCGATCTACGGCCACGATCGAGTCGTTATATTTTTGAGTCGATGTATTTTATTTTCATGCCTTTTAGTATTTGCTTATGAGTGTTTATTTTATTTCCCTTTGTACCCCTTTGTATGGGATTGGTCATGTGTAAGCCTAAGGGCAATTGTGTCCTGTCGGTTAGAGTCTTTTGTATGAGGCTATTTAAAGCCCCGTTGTTTTATTTTCAAGCTAATGAATGATTGCTTAATAAAATTTCTTCTTGCATGAGCATTGGTGCTTGAGAGTTCTAATGGAGAGAGCTTCCTAGGAGAGGAAGGAGATTGGCGTATCACCCACCAACCTTGGAGACGGCCGGGTTCGTGGTTTTATGTTATATTTTTATCATCACCTCATCGTCCAATTTCCAAAACCCTCCACCCATCCTCCTCCCCCTTCTCGGTCAAAGCCCCTCACCCGATCCCTCACCCACTTCCCAACACCCCCCGGCCAAGCAAACCCCATGCTCCATTGCCGCCGGCTGAGGCCATAGCCGCCGGCCATCAATCTCCTAACCTCATTTATTTTGTTTCCTATTTGGATGTGGTTGAATTTGGAATGAATTTAATTTTAATTTCATTTGAATTCAAATTCAAAACCTTTCCTAAAATAACCCATCTATTTTAGGAAAGTATTCAATTGGGGATTTATTTGAAATTCAAACACAATTGGATTTCAAACAAATTTTTCCTAAATTCAGATCTGAATTTAGTAACCTAAATTGCTGGCATTTAATTCCCTCCCTGCTCCTTCACTATCACCGGCCCCATCATAGCCTGAGAGGGAAATATTTCCTAAACTAAACATTGGTTTTTTGGAAGTAATTCAAATTTCACAATTCCCTCTTGGCTGATTTCCTCAATCCCATCCTGCCTTCATTTATTTCCAAATCAATTAAACAGCTCAGGGAATTCAAGTCCCGCCCCTCCTCAGCCTCACGCCGCCTCTCCCTGGACATCCCGCTGCTCTCTCAATTTCCCCTCTCCACCATTAGTGCTCAAGTGGATCTAAATTCCTCACCTCTCACTCCTTCAAGTTCTCTTCCCTACACATCAACACTGAGTTTTCCTCTCAGATTTTGAGATAAATCCCAATTTTATTTCAGATTTTTGAGAAGGGTAATTTCAGATTTTTGGAAGGAAACTTGGAGTTCGTTCTTCGCCACTACTTGCAAGGTGTACCTTTTGTACCACAGAGACTTATTTCCAAGTACCAATGAATGACGGGAGCTATGGACAAGTACAACGAAGACACGACTAGAGAATCGCCACGTTTCCCTAGCAAAGGTTATCCTTAACACTTACATTCAAATCCTTCTAACTCTGAATTCTCGATTGGTTAGATTAATCATGAAAGCCGCCTTAAATTGCTCTCGCCAAAGCTTAGTAAATCATAGGAATTGAGTGAGCTTTCTATGCATCCTAGATCTCATTGTTAAATTAGGGATTACGTTGGAAGCTACTATTCTGTGTTGTTATTATTTTCTTAATTATTATTGAATGTTCAAAATTTGGCGCATGTAATTTAGCCTATGCAATATTAACTTCCTCTTTGTTTGTCTCGCCGTGGATAATTGCTAGTAACTTTAATCCAAACTTATTCTAATCAACGAGTTGTGCAAGGCCCAAGTGAAACTCATAACATTGCATCTAAGTAGTCCTGCATCACAGTTCCTCTCGACATTCTTCCCTACAACTTCCCAATCCTTTCAATTTACTGGCCTCACATATTCCCAGCAAGTAAATTGATCTACTTATTAAAAAAAGGTAAAGCATCCTCAATAGCTGGGATAGGCTAATAATGATGATGAACACTGGAGTACGAACAGGGAATATTAATATTTACTGAAATAACTAGTTAAGAGACACTAAGACTAATACATGAGTTATCATCTCACTTTTGTTCAAGACTCCAGAAGATCCTACTTTCACTTTTCATTTTAAAGAACAAAAGTTAGAGAAAAAAAAGGGCATCAGAATGAGACTCTATCACACACCATTGCGAAAGGCCAATGCAATCCATTTTAAAATACTATAGTTCAGTTAAGCTTGGATGAACAAGGAATAACAGGATAAATCCAAGAAATTGATAACTGTTATCATTCTCTGGGAAAATTTTAGTTAATTGTGATAGCACTATACCTTTTAAATTTTGGTATGGCACATCCATAAATCCAAGTACATATTGCATGAATGTATATATGTGGATGGGTTTTTGTGTAATTGGATAGATTTGAGCATAAATTCTTGCATAATAGTATTATTTTTAGGGGTTTTCTTCTCCATAATATATAATTATCTATCTATTCGTTTGAAAATATGCAGAACTCCGACAACAAATATCATCCTTTCACATATAATCCATCCAATAACCACTTTAAAGAAGGTAATAAATCATAGATGTTCAAACAAAGTTGATGAATACAATTGGCATAGCCTGTCCAAGAAGTTATATAGCATGCTGGATGCAATATCATCATGTAGGCTCATTGAACTGATCGTATAACTTGGAGGGTATTAGTGATGGCCTTGCACGTACAGATTATAATACAAACCGTATAAATAGCCACCCTTTGTTGTCCAAAAGGTATTTTGATCTGAAAGAAACGTGAATCCTCAGCTAATTATTTTCCAGAGCATAGCAGCATAAAACCATTTTGAACCAATCGATGAACTGCAGAATCTAAACTAAAATCGATAGAATACCAGAAATCAAAGCAATAGCTAGAAAGCAAAATAGATCTAGCCAGGAAAATGACAAAAGGACAAGTAGAAACTATTCGCCTTGTTCTCCAACGCCACACTGCCAAACCTAAATACCCAAACCCAACGGCAGCAAAAACAACCAAAACAGATACAAGCAGCAAAATGAAGAGCAAAGAAGTGCACTTTCCTATCAGAAAAATTCCTTCATAATTCAATTTCCTATAACATTATACACACAATGTCAACGGTGAAATTTTACTTCATAACATCAACAAATACAGAATCAGATGATGCTTACTGAAAATGCCATATCTCTCATTTCCTCCCTAAATAATGCTTCAACACAACTATCCATATCCTCTGGTAAAGCAATAGAGTCCCACCACCTGCAAGAAAAAAAATTTGGAATTTTCGATCAATTGTGATGAATAGTGATTGACTGCATACAGAGTTATGATGGATACTTAAAAGAGTAGGGAATGGGTACCGAAGAGGGATACCGGAGGTGGCAAGAAGAGGAAAAGAGAAGGAAAGGGAACAAAAAAGAAAAAAAGTGAGAATGAACTGAGAAAGAGAGCAGCAGCTTATAGACTAATCTCAAAATTTATTTATTCAACTCCCCACATCAGATCACTAGGGATCCTATTCATGGTAAAGGACCCAAAAGATAATTACCAGAAATAATATAAAGTAAAAAAATATTATCAAATAGATAAGCCAAAATAATTAAAAAAATGAAAATTTCTATCATAAATAAAGCAAGAAAATGACTACTCGATCTTTTAATGTCAATGTTAATGATAAGTCCTGCTCCGTTGGCCTTCATCAACTCAGCCGATGATGCAATTGTCAAAGTTTATGCTTGACATAAATACAAGATGCTATGTTAAGACGTGCAAATTAGCATTCTCAGTTCTTCATCTAGATTTAATAGTTTAAGTTCATAGTTTTCTGCTTTTGTATTAGTTTATTTTAGCGTAAACACGCACATGATGATCCTTGTGAATCATGGGTCATATTCTCTAATGTCTATTTGGTTAGATTCACAGTTAGTTTGTTAATTCTCTGTGGATGTTTGGTTCACTGTTTGTTTTTCTTTTACTATTACTGCTACATACGGTTCTTTCTTCTTTTTGTATTACCCTGGATATTTGATATTGCTCAAGGAGCTGATTTCGAGTGACAAAGCTGCCAATTCACCGTTGCTTGCGACTAAATCCCATGTCAACTCCATTTATTTTTGAGAAGTGCGATTTGAGTGATATTGTTCGGGTACATGTCAAAAGGTAATTTGCCCCTTTAAATTTTGTGATATCACAGGTTTGATTTCTCATAATTCATGATATTGGAACAATAAAAGGAATTAAGCTTTTAGATACGGAGTTGTTGACTCAATTTTTGGAGGTCGAGCTGACTCGCATTAGCAAATTAAATTAATTCACTCAATTGAGTTGAATTTGATTAATTGAGTCGAACTGAACCAATCAACTCAATTTAATTCAATTGAATAATTCAATTCACCTAAATCAACCAATTTGAGTCAAATTGAACCTTATTAAATCAAATAGAGCCCAAATGTGTTTCAAATTGGCTCACTCAGTTCAGCCATAATTCAGCTAAACCCTCAAAAACCTCAAAAAATATCTTTGCAGCAGCATTCTAAGGTCTTTTCAAATCAACCCAAAGTTTATTGAGTGGTTGTTAATGCATGGTTAGGCAAAACCGAGCGCCTATCAAATTTTCGAACCTCTCTTCCGCAAGTTCTCCTAATGCAACCAATGATCGCAGGCCCTCAAAGGTAGCAATGAATCATCCTAGTCACTGGTCTCTAACAACATTATGGCATGACTGTCTTTAGTGTTTGTTCTCTTTGCTTGAAGTCAAAGGCTTCAAAGGAGAGGGGATTTTTCGATTTTGGAGCGAGAGACAGTGACGAAGATGAAAGAGGGTCGAGTAGAGAATAAAGAGTTCAAGGAGTGATGAGAGAGAGGTTCAGCTTCGTGCACCTGCGAGCTAGACAAAAGAGAATATGAGGGTTTTCATTTCTTTTGGTTCTTTTGCTATTGGGTCGCAAGAAACAAGAGAGAAGGATTCTTCAATTTAGAGAGAGGAAAAACTGATTGCATGTTTCAATAAAAACCCTAACTCTTCTCTTCTCCACAATTGCGCCCACTCGCTGCACCGACATATCACTTTTCTTTCTTATTTTTTGCTGCTGTCGACCACTATTTCAGGCTTCATTCTTCTTTTTGTTGGTGGATTTTGAAGGCTACCAAGTTCAGAAAATCAACTCCTACGAGTTGGCGGTGGAGACGATGTCCAGAATAGTCCAAATAGTGATCCTCTATCATTGCAATTACCTTTGCTTCATCCAAACAAATGTGCTACAGCCGGTGACCACTGAACACTAGCTTCAATAAAGGTAAAACTATTGAAATTTAGGAAACTTAGGTTTATCGGCTATGTGATTATGTGTGTCATGATCCCCTCTGCCGCGAGGTTTGAGTAGGATAACTTCTTAGAATTTTCCAACCCTAAATCCTCTCATTTTCTTCATCAAGTCATTAGAGGTCAATTGATCATTCAATGTATGATAATGTTTAGCCATTAAAGGAAGAAGACAAAGACCAACGCATTTGGATTATTGGGTTTGTACTCGATGTCCACTATTGCATGATACAACATTCATATTAGATCCATCCTTCCACATATATTAAACCATAGGTTGCTATGAGCATTGAATCCCTATCAAATGGTAACATTGTTGACCTCAATATAAGTGTTGAGGTCGAGTCAACTGCGCAAGGTGAATTTCAAAGGCAAAAAAGCGCTAAATCGTGCGTAACTCGCCCAATGCGTGTTGAACAAAAACCAAAATCGTTGAAATGGCCGCCGTTCGCAAAACAGCCAGTGTCAGCACGTCCGAAGCAACGAAAAAAAACTAAGATCGACACTCACATTGATTGGGGTCGTTGATCGGTGAAAAATTAAGTTTAATGCGCACGAATTGAAGAGACGACATGCAAACGACAACGACGAGGTGGAAACCTAGGCCAAGCATAATTTAAAAGAAAAATATTTACATCATATAAATTTTAATAATAATAGAGAGATCTAAAAAAAAATCCTAAATCCCTAAAATACCCCTCATCCAACTTAAACCTACAATCATTCACTCACCCACTCTACCAACTGCCCCCCTCAGGTTCACTCACGCCTCTCACGCACACAAGAGAGCCAAACTCCTCCTCCCTCTCCCTCTCGGTTTCCACCGCCGGCCTCTGTCACCGCCATCCAAGGTAATCCTTTTTCTTTCCTTCTTCTTCTTCCTCTTCTTTCTACTTCTTTTGTCTTCCTCTTCCATTTCCTTCCATTCTTCTTCTCTTCTTCCTTCCCTCCCTTCTTCTTCTTCTCCTCCGTTTATTCTTCCTCCTCCATCTTTCCAAAAAAATTAAAATTAAAAAGAGCATAGCATAGAAATTTAAAAAATTCGTAAGCATTTTTAAAGGGTTTGTACCCAAAAAAAAAAACCTTAATCAGAAGTTAAAAAAAGGCCATTAAAATCAATTTCATATGCAGCTTTCAAAAGAGCTGGATGCAAGAGTCATAAAGCCAACTATAAATAGTTGGGATAAAGTTATGTGATGGAACCTGAGAAAGTAATCAGCACGTACTAGAAAAAATATATATATAAAAATAAGTGGATAGAGGAAATTTAATGAGAAACTAAAGCAGCTCCCAAATAATTAAATTAAAATAAAAAAGTTATCAAGTTGAAAGAAGAATGAGCTCAAACAGAGCAATTTAGTTGGTAAACCTCACCTTCTTTTAAATCCCATTGCAATTGGCTTCCAAGCCTCCAATAGCAAAGATAAATTACAATCATTAGTTGAATTGTGTGAGCTGGGCCTCTTACTACTTTCAAAAAGTGACTGTTTCAGTCTCCTATAACGCAAAATTGTAAATGAGATCACCTGTCAAAATGAAAAAAACAATACAGCAAATGAATGAAGGACCCTTTTTCATATCCTGTTATCTGCAATACATTGAATTTTAAGCCTTTCCCTAAAACCTTTAGCCTAGCTGCAGCAATCGTCCAAAAGTTCATCACACTCTTTCAAATGATCTGTATAGGGCAAATGATACATGGAGAGCAAAAGTTCAACATATAATATGACGGACAGCGATGGATGTTGCGGTGGGCTATGGGTGGTGGCGGAAAGAGGGGATGGGGGTTACAGTGGTTATAACAAGCAGCCCACGACATGGAAAGCACCAAAAGTGATGAGCAGATGTGGGTGGTAAGTGGAAACCATGTGCAGTGAATGGAAGATCGCGAGCTATGAGTTTTCCTCATATTTGAAATTCGCTCGATCTGGACGAATCTCAAATTTATCAAAAATAGATATTATGGGTACTCAAAATTGCCCACATAAATGCTTGATTTACTTCAAACCAAACAACAACAAAAATAAAACTTTTACTATTCTTTTACTCTAAACTTCAAACTTGCTACCAAACAACCCCTAAAAGAGGACAGCCCTAAGCCCATGAACCAGATCCTTTAAAAACCCTAATGAGCTTAAAAATGGTGAAGGCTTACGTTAGCTGCATTGATAGCCAAGCTAGCCAGTCTCATTTAAAAAAATCCCATGAAAAAGCACACCACCCTGTAGTTCACACAAGTCCTTCGTATCCCCTCACTTGCTGCTTAAAAGCTCAAGCTAGCCACCATTGGCTAGGCCAGCTACCTACCATTAAGTATTTTGGGCTATTCTATTGTGGGACACCAAAGCTTAAAATAGCTTAAATAGGCCCAAGTAGAGTTGATATGACCATCATGTATATAGCTTATAGTCCCAAAGTACTTTTACTTTTCAGGGCTTTCGTAAATGCTTAGAGACAAGCATTAAACATGCCAAACTTTTTTTTTCCATTTATATTATTTCTATCCTTATTCTCCTATTTTCTTTCAACAGCTAAAAGTGTGCTTGCACTAAATGCGTGTGGCTTGAAGTGATATAAATTTAGAAAATAGAATAACGTTTTCTATCCTTCTAATATTATTCCTGATTTACTTGGCCTTCTAAGATTTTCAATCACTCCAATACAGCCCCGATGATGAATTGGATTTACTTGGCCTTAATCCTGCATTTGGAGAGAGGCTATTTGTGGGCTCCGAAAATTCACGTCTTAGCCTCTCTACAGACCCCTTTCTTTCTTTCTTTTCGGATCGTCGAGGAGAGTTTTATCAATTAAGTTCCGAGGCAAATTTTCAGAAGGCAGATTGGGTTTGTAGATAAGTTACTACCCAGAGATTTCACCCTCATTTTGTGAAGACTTTATGATCTGAGTTCAGGTTTCCTATAGACGTAAGCCCCTATAGTTAATTACACCTCCCGATGACAAGAGAGAACTTTCGATTAAGGCTAGTCGTCAAACATATACATAGAGATACGTGGTATCTTGTGTATAATAGCAGCATGGGTTTAGGTATTTGAGAATTTTATATTTAAAATTGAAAATTTCACCATCTTGCACTTAAAGCATATGTTGGAGGGAATAATGATGAGCCTGATCAAGATCTCATGGGTCCGTCGTCCAGGGCGTGGTCCCTGGTCTACTTAGTCAGAGGAGGTAGTCGACTTAACATAACATAAGGATCCTTGTCGACAGCCATGAGTTGCTTCGTCCAAGGGTACCTTGCAGATCTTGGGTGGATATTTGTCTTTAGGAACAAATTTGAATACACCTTAGCTAACAGAGGGATTTGTGCATATCGATTATATCTTATTGATTCATTGCTCAATGATTTAACACCATTGGGAAACATGCGGGTTCTGACCATAACGTAATATAATAGTATCATTTTGCGGCGAAACCACCCAATCAGAGGGTCACGATCATAATCGTTAACCTATGATGTCATTTAGCGACAAAAACATCGGTGTGATATCATTTAGTGACGAAATCACTGGTTAGAGGATATGTGTTCCGTCCTTACTGACAAAAGACAAATTGATAATGAATCATAGTGATATTTTCGACTAGACATTAGCTCTTTGTGAGCTGAAATAATTTTCAAATTTGTCCACCCAGGCAAACTATTGCGGAGGGTGGATGAATTTTTCTTTAAGTGTTTGATGATTTATTTTAATTTTAAATATCTAGATTTTGGGTGATTATTTTAAAATTTTTGAATTTTTATGGGTATTTGAGCATTTGAGAGGCATTTTAAATGTTTGTAGCTTCTCCGATTGAGATTTTCTATCAATACGGCCATCATCGAGATATTTAGGGACATTTTTATTTTATTAGTTGGACCTTATCAACTCTGTTAGCTTACCGACGGAGGATCAGGTTCAAATCTAAATTCATTTCCTAACCCGAGCAACATCCTCAGATGTCGCGAGTATGTCCACAACACGCTCGTTGGGGCTCATGCTAGTGTATGCTTTTGCGCGTATCTTGTTGGGCATATTTATACAACAATTATGTGTATGCATTGGATGTGTGTGATGTACATGTTGTACGTGCATGTGTGTATATAGATCGGCACGAATACTTGCATGTTAGTGTAAAGTGTTCTGCATATAGTAATGCATGTACACACCATATTTTTGCATGTAAGTACAATATTGAAATATGTACTTGAGTGAAACTCTCTGCTTATTGTAAATGCATGCGGGAGTATTTTTTTAAGTGATTACAATGTCAAATGACATTCTTGAATGAAACCCCCTGCATCCTACCAATGCATGCAAGAGATTATTTAAAACTATAATTATAATGTCAATTGGCATGCTTGAATGACTACATCCTATGAATGCATGCTATAGGTCATTTTTTGAATGTAATAGTAATGTCTGAGCGACATACTAGAATGAAATCCTCCGCATCCTGCAAATGCATGCTAGAGGTCATTTTGGAATGCAATAGCAATGTCGAGGCGACATGCTCGCATGATGTATTCTGCAAGTTACAATACACGCATGTGCAACATACTAGCATGTAAATGCAATGCAATGTTACAATAAAATGCGTCTCGTGATGCTGGATAACATGTTTAAATGAATTATCATGCATGTTACAATGCATGTATGAAGGGAATTTTTAAAATATTTGCATGCAATGCAAATGGATGTTTTTGTGATTATCGACTACGCAAATAACCACTGTTGATAAATGCACCAAATTTCAGTTAGGAATCTCCAAACGCCTTCTATTGCTTGCATGAATGTTGTGGATTCGGTGATGTGGCGTTGTGCTTCAACGACCCATGATTTTTTACTACTGATTTCATGCTTCTGCTTACAGGTGAATCATAGTGATGCATTCAGAATATCCATAAAATACATCATTGTTTTAATACATGCTATGTTTTCTCATTCATCGGGAGATTAGATCTAACGAGTCACTAGTCCTTAGACTAAATGAGGACATTCAGATCACATGAAGTCCTTTTGAGATAGATGATGTATCATAATCTGATGAGACCAAAGGCTCGGTTGATGTGCTATTAGATTTCTCATTCATCACAAGGTAGTCTCCTCGAAGCACGAACAGAACAAAAACATCGGATAGTTTTCAACATCCCAGTGGCATTCTATCATCTGATATGCATATGGGATGTGGAAGCTTCTCCTATAGTCCTTGACATGGCAAAGAAGAAGAACTTTCTTCACTCTGCAGCTACAACTTTTAATGGTGCACATGTAGTATATTAGGTTGTGAAGCTTGATCTCCATATCTTCATTCGAATAATATGAATTTTTTCTAGAAACCTCAGTAATTCTGAAGAGATGTTAGAATGAGACTTTTTTTCAGCTACTCATTTTTTTACTCTACAGAGTCATTTAATCTTACATGCTAAGTATTGCATGTTGTTGATTGTCACCATCGTGTATGCGTCGATTCTTCCATTATCATTAGCAGGTGCTTGCATTTATTGCATGTTACACTTCTCATTATCTGCAATCACGACAGCTGTGTCTCTCACTTGTCAATATCTTGTTACAAGAATTGTATAAACTCTAATTACAAGGCAACAACATTGGTTGGTTCAAAATATTCAAGCAGGTTGGGCAGTTCAGCTTCAACTCCATCTTCTCAAGATGGGTTCAGCAGTCGACTAATACCTTTGGAAGCCTCCATCTACTTATCTTTCATCTTTTTCCTCAGGTTGTTTCCAAGGTATCCACCTTATGCTCAGGGGCGTGGTAAAATTCCAATTTGGCAACATTTTCTATGTCGCTGGAGATTGATGGTGCCCATTGCATGTTGCATGCATATGCATACAAGGAGACATTATTATGTGCAAGCAAACTTCATATTTTTATCTGAACATTGAAGTGGGTTATCAGTTGAATCACGTTCGCCACTGATTTCTCTATACATGTTAGCTGGCAAGTTACTATATCTGTTGTCATTGCTTATAGACGGATCAACGTATTTGTTCATCAGCTCATTGTTGTCGACTGTAAGGGTGACCTGACAACTGCTGCTAATTGCTCATCATTGTTCGTAGGTAGACTATTGTAACTTGATGGGCTTCCTACAGTCGTTTGCAGGTGTTTGCATCAATTGCAAATTAACCATCCCCGCTTACAGGATATCGGTGTATTTTTTGGAAATTTGCTTGCAAGTGCTTACAAGTAATTACAACTTCTTCAGATGTACTTGATTTGTTATTCATTGCATGATCAATCATTGTTGCTTGTGTGGTTGAATGTGTTTGTATGGAAGTTATTACACTTGTGTTACGTCCACCGTTATCATTCATCAGTAGCGTAGTGTACTTGTGGTAATGTTAATTGTACGTGAGATGTTGATGTAGACTGCATGGGGTTGCTACATTCATTGCCTCTTCAATCTAAGGGCTGGTTATTACTTGCATAACAAGTCTTTGATTGTTGCATGTGGGAGGTACTTATGTCCTATGCAGTTGACTATCATTGCTTGTAAGACATTTATGTCTGAAAACTTCTCACCATGAGTCCCCTGCTTGTTCGTTGATGTTTATTTGAATGATCAAAGTTATTATTTAACATTTGCATTTTCAATTTTACTGTGCATTTTAGAAATTAGGGTTCAATTTCCTATTATTAAATGTACCAGCCTTGCTCCCTGTCATTTATGTCAAGTTAGGTCCCATGTTGTTCAATCAATCTGTGCATTTACTCGGAATTTTGGCAGCACCTCAACATATCCCCTGTTTGGGAAAAAATTTGAGAGTCATAGCCTTCCCGCCATGTCCAAAAAGACATGCACAATCAGTGTTGTATGACACCGCGGTCGTAGTCTTCAATCCCACCATGCCAAAAAAGGCGTGCATAGGTCTTCAGGGGTATCTGTTTTGAAATGCACAATTCTTTCCCCGCAAGCATTCAGACGCATACACAGGTACTTAGATTTTGCCCCGCCACACTAAGAAGCATGCACTAGGATTACCTGCCTCGTCGCAAGCATCACAGCAAGTTTCCTCCCACAGTGATAAGAAAAGCGCGCATTGGTGGTTGTTGGCCGCTGCAAGCGCCGAGGACAAGGTTTGGATTATTATACCTTGTGCAGGGGTCGGCGGCGATGTCATCGGCTATGTCGGCAATGCAATCAATGTGGAAGGCTGTGTTGAGGTCGATGTCGGCAATGCATGAGGCTTGAGGCACATTTCTCTCTTTTTTTATCATTAATTGTAATTAATGATAGTTAATAGTAATTAATTATAAATAAAAATAGTTAACTATAATAATAAATAATTAATTATAATTACTAATAATTAATCAAGATTAACTATAATTTAAGGTAATAAATTATAACTAATGATGCTTAATCATTATTAATTATAATTATTATTTATTATTTATTATTTATAATTAATAATAATTAGTAATGCTTCATTACAATTAAAAAAATAATTATAATAAATTCTTATTAATGAGAATTAATTGCGATTAATCATAATTAACCACAATTAATTGTAGCTAATAATAATTAATTATGATCAATTATAATTAGTTATAATTAATTATAATTAACTTTAATTAGAACAAAATTTATGCAGGATTCATGATGTATGGATACAAGATTTATGCTAAATCCTTATTTAGGTAACTGTTAAATCTTACAACAAGTTAAATCCTCTGTTTCCCTTTTTTTGCCGTAAATTCAGGATGACGGACCCATGAGATCTTGGCAGCATATGGTGACAAAGAAGTCATGTCAAAAAGGACTGTTCACCTAAAAACTGTGGATTACATAATCACATAAATACAGAAAAGATAAGTCAAAGTTATATCCATACATTATAGACCACCATCAAAGGCCTACAGTAAATCTTAATGCATTAAAGATATTATCATCTCATTATATGATTAGCCTACAATGATGCTACAAATTCACTGAAATGCACGAGTAAAGTTCAAGCATCTAATCTAGACTTCTAAATTACATGTTAATGGCTACCAAAAATGGACAAAAATAAGAAACAAAGGCAAGTTAATCAAATAAAAAAAAAGGATATAAAAAGATAAAAATATACACATGCGCATACATAAATGCTCTGTTGTTTGGAAGCACTGATCTTAAGTATACGCACAAGCTATAAGTATGAAGAAAGAGAGGCAAACACCATGACTGAGTCCCATGTTGTTCAATCAATCTGTGCATTTACTCGGAATTTTGGCAGCACCTCAACATATCCCCTGTTTGGGAAAAAATTTGGGAGTCATAGCCTTCCTGCCATGTCCAAAAAGACATGCACAATCAGTGTTGTATGACACCGCGGCCGTAGTCTTCAATCCCACCATGCCAAGAAAGGCGTGCATAGGTCTTCAGGGGTATCTGTTTTGAAATGCACAATTCTTTCCCCGCAAGCATTCAGACGCATACACAGGTACTTAGATTTTGCCCCGCCACACTAAGAAGCATGCACTAGGATTACCTGCCTCGCGCAAGCATCACAGCAAGTTTCCTCCCACAGTGATAAGAAAAGCGCGCATTGGTGGTTGTTGGCCGTTGCAAGCGCCGAGGACAAGGTTTGGATTATTATACCTTGTAAAGGGGTCGGCGGCGATGTCGTCGGCTATGTCGGCAATGCAATCAATGTGGAAGGCTGTGTTGAGGTCGATGTCGACAATGCATGAGGCTTGAGGCACATTTCTTCTATTTTTTTATCATTAATTGTAATTAATGATAGTTAATAGTAATTAATTATAAATAAAAATAGTTAACTATAATAATAAATAAATAATTATAATTACTAATAATTAATCAAGATTAACTATAATTTAAGGTAATAAATTATAACTAATGATGCTTAATCATTATTAATTATAATTATTATTTATTATTTATAATTAATAATAATTAGTAATGCTTCATTACAGTTAAAAAAATAATTATAATAAATTCTTATTAATGAGAATTAATTGTGATTAATCATAATTAACCACAATTAATTGTAGCTAATAATAATTAATTATGATCAATTATAATTAGTTATAATTAATTATAATTAACTTTAATTAGAACAAAATTTATGCAGGATTCATGATGTATGGATACAAGATTTATGCTAAATCCTTATTTAGGTAACTGTTAAATCTTACAACAAGTTAAATCCTCTGTTTCCCTTTTTTCGCCGTAAATTCAGGATGACGGACCCATGAGATCTTGGCAGCATATGGTGACAAAGAAGTCATGTCAAAAAGGACTGTTCACCTAAAAACTGTGGATTACATAATCACATAAATACAGAAAAGATAAGTCAAAGTTATATCCATACATTATAGACCACCATCAAAGGCCTACAGTAAATCTTAATGCATTAAAGATATTATCATCTCATTATATGATTAGCCTACAATGATGCTACAAATTCACTGAAATGCACGAGTAAAGTTCAAGCATCTAATCTAGACTTCTAAATTACATGTTAATGGCTACCAAAAATGGACAAAAATAAGAAACAAAGGCAAGTTAATCAAATAAAAAAAAAAGGATATAAAAAGATAAAAATATACACATGCGCATACATAAATGCTCTGTTGTTTGGAAGCACTGATCTTAAGTATACGCACAAGCTATAAGTATGAAGAAAGAGAGGCAAACACCATGACTGAGTCCAAAAAAAAAAAAAAGGCTAGAAGATACCTTTGCAGCTAGTATGAAAATATCATTTGTGCCTGAATAGAAAAAAGAAAGAAATTAAAATATAAAATAATAAATAGAACCACCTAGCTCCACAAAGTAATAATTTTCATAGAAGCTAATAAAAATCATATAATAGCAATGCATCAACGCCACCCCTTTGCAATTATTTAAGCAAACTCCCGGGATAGAACTTTAACAACTGATGCAGTCAGTTATATAACATCAAAGATGATGAACTATAATGCATTTAAAATGGCATACCAAAGCATACTGCGAATTAAGAAATATTTCTTGCAATAAACTTACTGTTTGCATGTTCAGTAAATTTAACAATTGCAGCCTGCCTCAAGGAACAGGAGCTCTTCCCAGTGCATAGTAAAGAATGCATGGATTCCCAGTTAGAGTCAGCACATACTTTGCTACAAAACATTGGCAACTTAATTGATCAAAACTAATGAAGAGTTTGATAATAAACTGCAATAATGTGAAGCAACTATTGTCAAGTGGGTTTCTGCAAGAATAGATTGATACTCTTTCTCCAACTCGTTCAAACACATCTTAAAAAAGTTGTAATCAATAAAATGTATAATTTCAGGAAAAGAAAACATGAATCTCACATGAAGGATATTCAATTTGAAAAAACAAGCTTTCTTACCTGCAATAATACTCTTCTTCACAACCACCAGGACATGGAACAATAGAAGGTAAAGAAAATTGTTTTGAGAAAGGTAAAGATAGTTTTTCATTCATTAGCGACTCCAAAACCTCCTTCGAGGGAGAATTTTCTCCATAAGAACTTTGCCCGGCGTTATCGCTATTTTCCTGAAAGAACAAATCATCTTCATTCTGAGATTCCGATGAACTTGATGCTGTTTTTTCGTTAGACAATGTCTGGTGACAACATTCCTTTTTAACCGACAAGCCCAAACTTTGCAAATAGAGTTTTCGACCAATTTGAAGTTCCACTGAACCAATGAACCGAAAACAGGAGCTACATACAAAACAATCAACCTAAAACATGGAGGAAAGACAAGTTCAGGCATCTAGAAACTTCCAAAACTCGGCTGAAAAAGAATCTAGACAAATCGATAAAAAAAAAAAAAGATGGATGTTAAATAGATTCATTAAATAATTTAAATCTGTTTATTCAGGAGAAAGCACAAGTAGTTTATAGCATAGATATATATGACAGCTCGACCAGGAACAGGACCTTGTTAGAACTATGCTGAGCAGCCACAAGAATTTGATCCTTAAATATGAGCTCCTCTTCCTCAAATTTCCTGTTCGAAAAGACACCTGAAATCATAAATACACAGTGTTAGTCGCAGTAACTTTTTTTTGCGAGAAGGGGGGACTGTTCAAAAGACTAGGTTCCTGCATGTACATAGGTACTGCTACCCATAAAAAGGACCCTCCACCAAATTCAGTAAAGATGTATCAAAGAAGAAAAGAAACAGCGTGCAAGCAGACAAGGGCATATTACAATGGTTTTCCTCCAATAAACAGTGATAATCATATGCAACCAATACAAAAATGTGATGATATTCAACATATGCGCTTAATAGCTTTGGCAAATATTGCTCACAGGTAATTGGATTGATAAACTACGTACTAACAATAACATTTTTATTGCAGTGAAAAACATGCCAAATAGTTGTAAAAGTTAACAGCTATAGACTTCTGAAACCATTGCTTGGTAAATTCTATCAATAAACTCCACTAGATATGAACAGCCAAAATGAAGTTTTACGGAAATCTAAAATAAGGGTCTATCCAACGCACTAAGCTTTCCATCAATACGAAGATTGGAAGGGGATTGATATATATAGCCTTACCCTTGCATTGCAAAGATATTGCTTAATTACCTTGACGTCCGACTAAAAATGGAAGCAACCTAACCATTGCTCTAGGCTAGTCCTCTAGTTAAAGTGATCGATTAAAAACATACTATACATGTACTTACAAATAGAATGTTATAAATGCAAATAATTTAACTCTCCATTTATGAAAGTTATAGAGAACTATAAAACATTTGTGATGCAACCATGCATTCATATAATATAACAAAAACAGTGCTAATTATATCATTTAATCATTATCAATACAGAATTATGCAGAAAGAATTAAGCATCAACTTCATTTCTTTTCAACTCATATTAAAGGCTCAAAAAAATGTCCTTTTTTTTTAAATAAAATAAAATAATGTTAAGGACAACTACAGCGTAAAAATATTATGCCTTTTGATACCTTTACAATCCAATAGTGAATAGTATTTTCCTTCATTTATTTTATTTTTTACTTGTTTATCCTTCTGTCATTCCCCTTTTCCATATCCGTCATATTTTTATCTTTCTATTTTGTTGTTGGAGAACAAAATTTCATCAAAAGTTATGCTGGATATACACACACACTTCCAAATTAAAATTACAGATGAATGAATTTACATGTTAATGATTAGAGGTGCACTATGTAGGGTTTGACAAGCTTTGGGGGAAAATAAAACCAGCAAGTCCTTTGAAACTGCCTACCCAAATCCGAACTGACAACCAAGATAACCTCATTGACTCAAATTAGAATTTCCGGGTCAGGTCAAACCAGGTCATTAATTTCATGTAACAATATTCAAGCCACGAGGACTTTTCCACCTAAATCTAACCGAGAAAGGGAATCAAATATAGTTGATTTCATTATATAGTCAAATCATTACCCAAGCCAACCAACTTGCCCGACTAGGTCAATTCAGCTAGATGGGTGTGTTGCCCATGCCTCATTCTATTGATAATATATATTGACCACCTTTTCTTTATTTAAAGTTCATAATCCAAGAGTTCTACTCATCTTGTTTCTTAACTATACGACTTTCGTAAAAAATATATGGCAATTTGTGCATATAATCTAAAAAATCTAAGGCCCTTGGTTGAAAGCCGGTAAAGCAAACCCAAAATTTTTTTAGCAAAATAGGATAATTGTTAGTCCAACTAGAAGTCAATAAGAATATTCAAATGATTTTTTTTTTTTTTTTTTGAATTTTTATATCACGAATAGTATCAAATTTAATCAGAAAAAATAAAACACCACTGTAAAATGGGAAAAACTTCGTTCATTTCCATTACGAAGTAATGTAAACTACAGGTCAACAGCCGTGTGAACATGCATAGAGAGAAATGCATATTTTTCATGCTTTATTTCATTAACACATACATAAAAAATTCAGAATATGATGGTCTTGGTAATTTGATAGAGTTGAATGAAAAACTAATATTTTTAGTAAATACCTTTCCCGTGCTGCGTGTTGATTTCTATTCTGACGGCATGGCATTTTTCTTTTTGTATGAGCCCTTCGTAATATTCCTAAAGTACATAAAAAAAGAACGCATTTTGATTATGGTTATAGCTACAAATGACAAGAATTAAACCAAACTAAATTGTTTAAGGAATTAATATCATCAATATCTTATCTATTTACATAGTCAACACCAAATTCATCATGGTTTAACTTTAGCATTGAAACCCTTTTGATGCGGACATCCAACCGTCCATGGCTATTCGAGGAGCTGAAGATCAATGGCTGTCATCGTCCCACGTTATCTTATATTTTATTTGTAATTTTTAAATTTTATTATAAATGTTCTGTTTTTACCCTCACTTAAGAGGGTCGTCCTATGTAAGCCTTAGGGGCATATGTGTCTTGTTTTAGTTTCTTAGGCCTATATATAGAGGCCCTTTCTTGTGTAATGGGATGATGAATTGATAATGAAATTTTATTCTACTTGTTTGATCTCTTAGTGAGTTCATGAGAGGAGAATGATCTCTTTGTGAGTTCCGAGATTCCCAAGATCTCTTTGTGAGTTCTTGAGGAAGTGGAAGGATCTCTTTGTGAGTTCCGAGATTCCCAATATCTCTTTGTGAGTTCTTAAGGAAGTGGCGTTTGTAGATCTCTTTGTGAGTTATATTGGAGGTGTTGCTCGATGTGTGTAGCTTCGGATTTTTTTTTCCTAAACCCAATTTATTTCTTCTCTACCTAACCAAACTCTCTTCCTCTCAAATCCCCTCCACCGGCCCCCATAAGTCCACAGCCGGCCACCCCAGGCCAATCCCACCACCGGCGGCTCCGCCGGCCTCCTTGGGACGGCCAAGCCACCGGCCTCCCTCTTGGGAATTTCAAATTTGAAATTCAAATTTGTTTCCAAGAGGCATTGAAGACTTTCCTAAAATAGTTCCTTGATTTAAGGCTTTCATATTAATTGGATGTCAATTTGAAATTGAAATTCAAATTAATTATAATTGATAGCCCCATTATTGGAAACTTTCCTTTCTTTCAAAATCTGAATTTTATTAAATCTTTGATTAGTACTGTAGGCCCCACTCTACTTATGACAAATAATCTCCTCCTCTCTCTATGTGGTCAGCCCCCTCATTGGGCATAATCTCTCTCATATCTCATTAATAACCCCCCTCATTAAGCCTCCCTAATTACCTCCCACAATTCTCTCTCATCCAATTTAATTCTCCCCATTAAATTTGAATTTAAATTCAAATTCATCCCGCCAATTCCACTTAATCTGAAATTTAATTTCAAATTTTCATTCTCTCTCCCCAATTCAAATCTTTTTTTCAAATTTACTGCACCACTTAAAGCATCCATGATTTAAACACTTTGTTTATTTAACCATCCTCCATGATTATTAGACAAGTTTTACACTAAATACAGTTGCCTAATGTAACCCTCCACTTTTCTCATTCAAAACTTGGGACTTGACAACGACAATGTTTATGCTAGGGCGTTCCCTGGGAGTGACACGCTGTATGACCTGAAAATAGCGAAAAGTTTGCAAGGGTAGCTACACCAGTGCCCCGGGTGCAGGTTAAATAGGCAAGGGTTCCCACATCATATAGACAGATATGGACAAAAAAGCTAGTCTATGAAATTAAAATTAGGATAGAAATTTGAAATATAAGTTCCTTTAGAAAAAAATTAATGGAATTAATAGATATTATGATTCATAAAAAGATAAATATTCTATGAATTCAAGAAACTAAATGGATTGGAGAGAAGACTAAAGAGATTGATAGTTTAGGATTTAAACTATAAGTATTCTTGTAGGAGTCATACTATAAATGGTGTAAGTGTGATTATAGATAAGGGTTTGAAGGATAATATTATAAAAACTAATATAATTGGAGGTAGAATTATAACTTTAAAATTTATTGTTGATTTTAAGATTATTAATATTATAAATACTTATGCTCCTCAAGTATATTTGAATATGCATTCAAAATTAAAATTTTAGAATGACTTAAAAGAATTAATATAAAAGATACCTTCGTAAGAAAGAATTTTTATTAGAGGTGATTTAAATAAACATATTGATAAAGATATAGATGATTTTAAAAGCATTCATGGTGGTTATGGGTTTGGAGCGACTAATGAAGGTGGTAAGATCAAATTAGATTTTTTTCTTTAACATATGATTTTGTAATTGCTAATACCTTATTTAAGAAAATATATTAGCATCTCATCACTTATAAGAATAGATAAAGTAAAACCCAAATTTATTATTTTATAAGAAAATAAATCGTTTAGATTGTAAAGTTATTCCAAGTAAAAGTTTATGTACCCAACATCGCATATTAGTTTTGGACTTTAAAATTAATGGGCAGAAAAAAAAAATAAAGTAAAACGTTGTTCTAAGATTAGATGGAGGCATTTAAAAAATATTAATAAAAAATTTTGAATGTAAGATTCTAGATCTTAAAATTTTGTATGTGCATGAAAAAACTAATGTTATGTGGAAAAAAGTAGCTTGTGATATTAAGAATATTGCAAAAAATTTGCTTGGAGTATCAAAGGAAAAAAGCTCCTAATAGTAAAAATAATAGGTGATGGAATCAAAATGTGCAAATAAAGGTAAAAAATAAGAAGATTTATTATAAAAATTAATTTATATATATATATATATATATATATATATATATATATATATATTTGATAATTGAGAAAAATATAAAGAAGTACATAAGAAGTCTAAAAAAGCAATATGTGATGTAAAGATTTTAGCTTTTAATGAGTTAAATAATATATTAGATACAAAAAAGGATGAAAGATATATGTATAAGTTAATCAAACAAAGAGATAGGAGTAGTAAGGATTTAGTTCAAGTGAATATTAAGCATGAAGATCAAAAAGTGTTTTTATTAGAAAATGATATTTAACAAAGATGGATGAGATATTTTGCTAAATTTTTTAATGAACATTATGAGAATGCGATTGACTTTAGTAAATTTAGCATCCTAAATGAAAATAATTTTTTTTTATTGACGTAGTAGTAAAACCAAAGTTAAAGACGCTTTAAAGAAAAAGAAGTGTGGAAAAATGGTTCAACTTGATGATATTCCAACAAAGGTGTGGAAATGCTTAGGAGATGAAGCAATTTCTTGGCTTACTAAACTTTTTAATATTACTTTGATTACTAAAATTTTTAATATTATTTTTGAAGACTAAAAAGATTTCATATGAGTGTATTGATTCATATTTTTAAGAATAAAGGTGATGCACAAGATTGTGCAAATTATAGAGTAATTAAGTTAATGTGTCATACTTTAAAACTATGGGAGAGAGTTATGGAGCATAGGTTGCGACGTGATACTAATGTTTCTCAAAATCAATTTGGATTCATGTCAGGTAGGTTTACTATGGAAGCTATAAATTTATTGGGAGGTTTGATGGAGAATTATAGAGAGAATAAAGAGGATTTGCATATGATATTTATTGATTTAGAGAAAGCATATGATAAAGTTTCAAAAGAAGTGCTATGGAGAGTTCTAGAAAAGAAAGGGCTAAATAATGCTTATATTCAAGTCATAAGGATATGTATGGAGAAGCTATTACTTGTGTTCAAACTTCAAATACAAGATGGTTTGACCAAGTATTTTTCTATTTTAGCTGGACTACATCAAGGATCAGCTAGCCTTAAGCTTATATCTTTTCTCTTTAGTCATGAATGTTCTCACTAGACATTTGCAAAAGGTTACCCTCAATATTGAAGGACTTCCTTTGGGCCTGATAATAGATCATGGCAAATGGACTATCTTGCTTTAATTATACTTATGAAGTTGACATGAATGACCTTTCGAAGCTATAACAAATGTTGCCCCCCAGCCAGGAATTGTGATAGGAAACACTTGTAGATCTCAAGTATTTTCTATCAATCTTCGGAAAACAGTGAGAATCCTTCACAAAAGTCCGCACAAACCATGAAAACAATAGATAATTTGTATTATTTGATGAAAAGAAAACGGAAAATAGCAAGATACAATTGATCCTCTATTCGAGAGGAGGATCGATCTCTCCCAAATCTCTAGACGCCGCTAGAGCCCAAAGAAAAACCTCCTTCCAAGAGATCTCAAATTTCAACCAAATTTAAGATGCCCTAACCCTAGGAAAATCAACTATTGAATGCATACAATCAAAAGGAAATCCCTAAACAGTCCCTACATTCAAATTTCCCTCTCAAAACCCTCAAAATTCATTCCAAAAAAGCTTCGGATGGCTTGCGGTTGTGTTCGGCGCCTACAGGGGGTGGAAGAGTTCCGCCTCATTTAACTTGAGCTGGCCCCGTATGGACCGGCTATATGCTCGTGTTCCCGTGGAGGTGGCCGTCCTTGAGGGGGCTGAAAAACCTTACCGAATTGCTGAAGTAGGGGTTGCCCTGAAAGAGAAACATTCCCTCCCTCCATCCTGATCACATCCAGCTTGTGTAGTCCCACCCAATAAGCTTCCCCCACCTCTTGTAGGCTCTTAACCATGGTCTTAAGTGATACCATGGCTTTGAATAGCCCAGCATCTCCCCTTATAACCACCTTTCTCCCATCCACCATTAATTCCATTGTGAGTGCTCCCCAATTATCCTTAGTTTTCCCCAAGGTTTGCAATCACTTCATCACCAGGATGACATCAGTACTTCCTAACTCTAGTGGGAGAAAGTCCTCCCTTACTTGAATACCCTGGATGGTCAACACCACTCCTCTACAGATCCCCTGACGTTTCTCCACCATCCCTATACCCATCATCACTCCATAACAACCGGTGTCCACCAACTTCACTCCCAATTGGTCAACGACCTAAGTGGAAATGAAATTGTGGATAGCCCCCCTATCAATTAACACCACCACCTCCCTTCCCTCTATCTCCCCATTCACCTTCATGGTATGATTCGTAGTGAATCTTACCACTGAGTTCAGGGAAACCTCAGCCATATCCAAGTGTAGCTTCTCCTTCATCTCCTCCTCACCTCTCTCAATTTCCTCGTCATCGCAGATGGTGAGAGCCTGAAGAGTTCGGTCATTGCACCGATGCCTTGGCGTATACTTCTCCTCGCACCTAAAACACAACCCCTTTGCCCTCTTCTTCTGCATCTCCTTCTCTGTCAGCCTCTTGAAAATTTCCCCACTCTCTCCTCCTACTGGCTTCTCCCTGATGGTCTCATTAACGTTGCCTGATACAGGCCTCTTGGGTACTAGAAGAGTGGTCGTCGTCCTATAAGAGCCTCCTGAGCTATTGCTCCTGGCTCCCTTCTCTAAATTCTTCTGACTTTCCACCAGCTGGGCCAACTTCATGGCCTCCCCCAAGTCACGAGGCATCAAAACCTTCATTGCTGCTCGGATTTCTGCCTACAAGCCCTTCATGAAGTTCCCCTCAAATACCGTATATGATAATCGCTCCACCATATACTGGCTAGGTGCTCAAACTGCTCCCGGTAGTCTGCTACTGATCCCTCCTGTGCCAAAGCAAAGAATTGCTCATAGAAATGCTCATAGAAATCTCCTCTCCGGTCAATTTGGAAATGTTATATTATGCAATCCTTGAATTTCCTCCAGTCCATGATAGGTCTCCTCTGGTCTCTCCACTGGTACCATGACAGTGTATTTCCCTCTAAACATAGGTCTGCTGTTGTCAGCTTCTCCTCCTCTGTTAGCCCATTAAAGGCAAAGTATCTCTCCATCTTATAGATCCACTCATACGCATCCTCCCCCTCGAAGATAGTCATCTTCAACTTTCTCACCTTCTGATCTCCACCATTTCCCCTTATTCCTCCATGGCTTCCCCTCTCCCAAGTGCTCGGCCCACCCCACGTCTCCTGGTTTTCCCTTGCCCTGCCATAGCCCAAATCCCCTTCAAATTCCCCTCTTCTTCCTTCAAAATCAGCACCTCGGCGACCATAATGTCCCTCCCGGCATTCCCAATCAGCACCCCTTTGCTCCATCCCTCCATACCCATGCATTTTCCCATACTTACCTCATCTATCCTCCTTCTGGAAAGGCTCCAGATAGGGTTTCCTTCTTTCTCCCTCCCCGATTTCCACCTCATCTTCCTCCCTACGAATTTCAGAATTCGTGTATTTTCTCTCCTCCTCTTTTGCCACAGAAGCCGCTGTTTGGTTGTGAATTTCCAACATTTTCTTTATCATGTCCCGGAGATCGGCTACTTGTACTTCCATGGAGGAAATCATTTCCTCCACTGTTGTCTTGATTTGGTCCATCTCCCCTTCAAGCCTTTCTTCTAGCTCATCAACTTTCTTGGCCGCCATCTCAATCTGAACTTCTGTAAATCCAAAAATTCCGGATTTGGATTACAAAAACAGCAACTCCGTCTCTTCCCGACCAAAAATAAGCCGCCGCACTTCGCCAAAATCAGCCCACGAACGGTCCCAAGACTTGCTCTGATACCAATTTGATAGGAAAGGCTTGTAGATCTCAAGTATTTTTTATCAATCTTAGGAAAACAGCAAGAATCCTTCACAAAAGTCCGCACAAACCACGAAAACAGTAGATAATTTGTATTATTTGATGTACGAAAAATGGAAAATAGCAAGATACAATTGATCCTCTATTCGAGAGGAGGATCAATCTCTCCCAAATATCTAGACGCCGTTAGAGCCCAAAGAAAAACCTCCTTCCAAGAGATCTCAAATTTCAGTCAAATTCAAGATGCCCTAACCCTAGGAAAATCAACTATTTAATGCATACAAATCAAAAAGAAATCCCTAAACAGTCCCTACATTCAAATTTCCCTCTCAAAATCCTCAAATTTCCTTCCAAAAAAGCTCCGGATGGCTTGCGGTTGTGTTTGGCGCCTACAGGGGGTGGAAGAGTTCCGGCCCATTCTCTTCCGCCCCATTTAACTTAAGCCGGTCCCGTATGGATTGGCTGGACCGGTCTATCAAATCGCTTCCCATAGATGATGTTAAACTATTACATTCTGAAAAATTCATAGTGATATAGAGATATAGAATTTAGCATCCTAATTTTATAGGAAGATCCAGCACACAAACAGATAAGAGAGATGAGTGCAACGTCTAGAAAAGACAATAAAATTTTTACATATAAACCACTTAAAAGGGGGAAAACCATGGAGCTTAATTCAATTGAAATGATTCCACTAATATTGGTAGTTGATTACAAATAATGCCCTTCTCGGAGAAGAGCTTTGGCTCAATGAAACAAATACACATTGTATAGAGCACATTACATAGTTAGAGAATGACATGATAGTTGTTCTCAAGAGAGTGTTGTCCTGCTTATTTGGTTGGTAGGGTCATAGTCAGATGATGATGTGGTCAGAAAGATCATAGTCAACAGGTTACGGAGGTCGAAAGGACCGTAGTAGGGTAACGGAGGTTGGAAAGACCATAATCGGGTGACGATGGTCGAAAGAACCGTAGTCGGGGGATGGAGGTCAGAAGAATCGTAGTCGGTCCACGGTGGTCAGAAGGACCATAGTCAGGAAACAATGATAGGAGGGATCGTAGTTGGCGGGCGACAGAGGTCGAAAGGACCGCAATTGGGCCACAGTGGTCAGAGGAACCGTAGTTGGCGAGCAACATAGGTCGAAGGGACCATAGTCGGGCGACGATGATTGAAGGGATCGTAGTCGGGCAACAATGGTTGAAAGGATTATAGGAAAACGACGGTGGTCGGAGGAATCATAGTCGACGAATGACGATGGTCGAAAGAATCGTAGTCAATGGGCGACAAGGATCAAAAGGACAGTACTCTACATGCAACGAAGGTCGGAGCGACCGTAGTTAGTGGGCGACGGAGGTCAAAGGGATCGTAGTCGGCAGGCAATAGAGGTCATAGGGACTGTAGTCAATGGTTAACGAAGGTAGAAAGGAGCCATTGTCAACGGGTGATGGTGGTAAGACATATCATAGTCGACAAGTAACAATGCTCGAAAGGACTGTAGTCGACGGGCGACAGTGGAGGAAGGCTCATTAATGGATGCATGATAGAGGTACGACGATGATGGTCCGGAGGAGATTCAGCAATGGCAACCTGGTGGCATGGATTTATCGATCGTGGAACCGAGGTGGAGCTTATGGATTCTTCAAGACTCATTACTCTTCTCTTATGCCTCCCCATTTTCATGTAAATAATGGGGGTCTATTTATCAAGACTTGAAAAACTGGATCGGACTGACCGTTAAACTGACAATCGATCGGCTGACCTGTTGCAGTTTACTTCAAAGCAGGTTTCGCAATGAACCAGATTTGGACCGTTCGAACCAGTGGTTCGACCGCTGAACCGTAAAGCCGATACCGGTTTCAAAAAATTGGGCGGTTCAGATTCAAAACGTTTTGAACCATCAAGGGAAAATCGGATGGCTTAAAATAAAAGAAAATAAAGCTTATGCAAAACCAAAAAAAAAAAACTCTACTATTCATTTTCTTCCCTATTCGGGCGTATTTTCCTCCCAACTTCCTATCCTGTCATCGTCTCATGCTCTTTCATGAAGCGCACACCGAACCAAAGGCTCCCATCTCGTGCTCAACTCCTCTCCAACCCACTGTGAGTTCTTCACTTCTTCTCGTCGCATTCACTACTCACTGACAAAACTTTGCAATCTCTTCTTGGATAAGTTAACAATTCCTATTTTATTTTGCTTAGTTTCTAATTCTAAGTTGGAAAAATGGTTCTTGTGATTCCTGCTTCTTTCCGATGCATTTTGTTTTAACTGATTCTTATGTTGATTATGTTCAGATGTTCACATTTTTTGTTTTCCTAATTTGAGCTTTTTGGATCTCTTTGGATAAGAGAACGTTGCATTGTGAATTTTCTATTTTTCAGTTCTTATTGGTTCATGATTAAATTGTAAGATTAGGATGGTTTTAATTTTAATGTTGTTTAAAATTTGTTGTCAATGAGATATATTGTTTAAAATTTTAGATCATTATTCTTAATATAATTTAAAATTTGATTGTAAAATTATTATATTATTTATTTATAAAGAAAAGATATTAGAAATCAAAAAGTGCAATATAAATCTTAGTGTTGATGTTGGGAGCGAGTTGATGATGATGGTATGAATTGATTATAGGTGTTGACGAGAATTCAAATTTGTTGCATTGAATGGTGATAAAAAGATAAAGTTAAAAGTTGTATTTGAGTGATAATGGTGATGGTTGGGGGATTATGGTTATGTTAGCAATTTTTTTTTGTTTTCCCTAATTTATTTAGGTGTAGCCGTCTAGATGATTGTTTCATACTTTCATGTACTTGCAATTTTTAATTAACATATTGTTGGATTCATTTGTAATGAAACTATTTCATTATATCTTAATTGATTATGTAGCATATATTGTAGGCAATTGTTTATATCTTTTAGTTAATCAAATTAAAATGGATGCATCCAATAATCAGACTTCAGCTTCCAGTTATAGTGCGTGTGAGAAAATGGACATTGTTAGGAATCATTTCACTAAAATTAGAGGAGTTGATGGAAAGAAGCAGTTCACATGTTTGTATTGTTGTTTTGCTTACAAGGGAAGAGGAATAAATAGAATGAAATAATATTTAACAGGAGTTAAGGAAAATATAGCTGCTTGCAAAAAAGTTTCACACGATGTTCGATATCAAATGAAGTAAAATTTGAAGGAAATTTCAAGAAAATAATACAAGCACAGGAGTAGTTGGATGGTGCATCGTTTCCTGTAGATGTTGTAGAGGAAGAAAGAGATTCTTCTTCTCTAACCTAAAACATAATCTTCTGAAGCACATGTATCAAAACTTGCTAAAGGAAAAAGAAAATTTGCTGATGTGGACACTTTCTTCGCTCTTAGAACTAAACCAGGTTCTAACCTTCAATTAAGAGTGCTTTAGCATCTAAGAAAACAGTTCACCATGCAAATATGGCTTTAGCAAGATAATTTTTTTATTGTAATATCCCGTTTAATGCTTTAACTTCAGCATATGCACAAAAAATTGTAGATGTCATTGTTGGTATAAGTCTTGATTACAAGCTCCCTACTTATCACAACATGAGAATTAATTTACATAAGGATTATAAAGAGGAGTATGGATTACTTATTGATAATTACAAACATACTTGGAAGAAAACATGTTGTACTCTCATGGCAAATGAATGGACTCACAGTAAAAGCAGAACATTAATCAATTTTCTTATATAATGTAAGCGAGGTGTATCTTTTTTAAAATCAGTTGATGCTTCAAATATCACTAAGGATGTCGCAAACTTGTACTCTTTATTTACTGTGATTGTTTAGTAGGTATGTCCATAGTGTATAGTTCAACTAGTTACTAATAATACTACTAATTACAAGAAAGCATATCAGATGTTACATGAAAGATTCAACATCTATTGATTATCTTGTGCCACATATTACATAAACATAATTTCATGTTGTGAAATTATTGAAACTATTGAACTGAGAAAGTGAAACATAATTAACTTCATCTCTATGTCATGAATATGTTTTCTTGTTGTTATCACTTATCAGTTACTATAAAGTGTTAAAATTTTTTCATAATTGGTTGTGTTTTGAAGTGAAATATATTATTATGTTTTATTTATTTACTCTATATTTGATTATTAGGTTTATAATTATAATAACTATCTCATATTTATTTGTTTTCAAAGCTTCACCAATTTCCGGTATAAATTATAAGATCTCAACATAAATTTTGATTTCATCTCTCAAGTCATAACTTCAAAGAGATCAGTTGCTCAAAATAATAATGTATTTAATTTTAAACTTACTGAATTTATTTGTTATATTTTTTTTATGTTTAATATTATGATTTTGTTCAATTTTTGTTATATATAAATACAAATGATTTTGTCATTATTATAATATTTAAATATAATAAATATTTATTACATCATTCAATTCGACACTGGTTCGATCCCGATCGAACCATCAAACCGCTAACCTCTCCTTCTGGTTCGTTGTCCGGTTCGATTTTCAAAGCCTTGCTATTTATAATTTTTATGGAGTGTCATGTCTAGCAAATATGGAGTGTTCCATCGGATGGCCCATATTGATACCCTCGATCATAGAGCTTTTGTTTAGTATTTAAGTGTCTTAATGATGCCAGAATTACGAGATCTTGGGCTCATTGGATTCATCTCATTGAGCCGCTCTATTAGACTATAAGCATGCCACATTCAAATATCATTTGGTCATCCAATTAATGTTCTGAAGCTTTTAAGTAATTTTTTGTCCTTTGATTTGGGCTCGGATTAGATTGAATTTTATGTCATTGGGTTTGTCTCCATGAGATATTCAATTTGATTATAATCTTGTTGAAATTGGAGTTTGGATGATCTTGAATTTAATTTGGAAGTTTCTATTGCAGATTTACATCAAGATTCTTGTCCGATCAAGACGATTTTGGTGATGTATGTTGTATAATCTACAATCTAGAGTCTTACCTCAAAATGAAACACTCAAAACCTGTTTATTTCAGCCATATGGTTTTTTTTTTTTCTTTTGCAACCTAAACCTCTACAGTAGAGATCATCGGAAAAACCACTAAACCAAGTGGTTGGGCCGTTGGCGACCATATGATACGTTATTAATAACCAGCTTCCTCATACTTGGTCTTGAGAGAGAAGTGAGATAGTTTACCAACAATGAAAATCCAATAAACAAGACAGTATACAACAGTCCCATCTACCTCTAAATGCGTATTCTTCAGAAATACTGTGAATGCTGTTCAAGGTTAGGAAGAAAATAGATTCTTCCCATAGAAAAATCAGATATTTCCTACGGATTTCAATAAAAAGGAAAACTTGCCAGCTAATTTCAGATATGACCAAGGAAGCTTCAGTAAAAAATTCATCATATTGAAAATTGACACAACTATACTCCAAGTGCTAACAATTGCAAGAGGCATTGTTCAAATCTAAGTATTAGTCAAGCCATCGCCCAACCCCCACCCATCAATTAGGGAAAATTCAGAGGGCTTAAACCGAGCAAACAAATCTTTAATCTAACATCCAGTGAGTTGGTGCCCGAACTATAAACAATAAATAAGAAAACCTACACGAACAAAGCGGTGATATCCAGCGCAATGCCCAAAAATCCACAAAGTATAATTCGTGGAACATTGTTCGTCGTTAGCATGAAGAGCAACAAAAACAATGAACGAAGTTTATACAAATAAGAAAGCTGAAGGATGAGATCAAGATGAAAAGTTTGCCTGGATTGTTTGTGGCGACGGGGGTGCAAGAAGAGCAGCGATCTGGTTGGCGTATTTGGTGTCCAGTGGGCACGGGCTGGCATCCATTGCAACCAAGTTGCAAGACAGTAAACGATTTTACGTCTGGCGAGAGCTATACTGATTTAGGGCCAGTTCTTGCGAGAGAGATTAATATGGGCCGCCTTGATGGCGGAGTCCCGCGTGATCCGCGTTGGATGTGCAATATATATACGTGCACAGGAAAATAAAATTTCTATTATGAATATTTCAATTACATTATCATTCAATAGGTACACAAATAAAAAATAAGAATTCTAGATATCCAATGAAAAGAGAAAGATGCAGAAACCTGGTGCCAAAAGGTTGGAATGATTTTACCACACTATTTCTGCTACAGCATGACATTAATTAAATTTTGATCAAATTATTAATTGTGGGAGTTAATAAAGCCACAAGCAGGGCGGAACCAGCCTTAATTTGGAGAGGGGGGGAAACTTATAAGTAAAAGTGTATATATTTTTTTTTCAAATATATATATCATTTTAGCATGCCCGGTCAAGGGGCAGCGCCCTTGCGGGGGTGCTGCCCCCGGAACAAATTTTGGGTTTAAGGATATTATCAATTTGTTTTTACTATTTCTCTTTGTATTTGGTTCATCGTTCCCTAACAATAACACGTTTATACTATATGCGTTTAATTATGTTGGGGGCAATTGCCTAAAATCCCTTGTAATAACCCCTCTACACAATGTGTATAATTATGCTAGGGGGCAATTGCCTTACATACATACCACCTTATACTACTCTATTTACATATTTAAAACTTAAAATTTTAATATTACATACATATCACTCATAGTTCATTTTCTTATCAAATATAAGTGGTAGAAATGAAACATATGAGAGTGGTATGAAAGAAATATAAGTGATATATTTGATATTAAAATAATATAGGGTGGTATGCATGTAATATTAAAATTTTGGGTGTTAGATATGTAAATAGGATGTTATAAAGAGGTATGTATGTAAATTCCCCTTTAATTTTTTTGGTGGGGCAATTGCCTAAAGATTACTATAATAAAAAGTAAACAAAATGGAAATGGATAAATTACCTAAAAATTCATATAATAAGCAAAATTTTAATTTTTTTAGGGGGGGCAATGGGCACTTAATGGTTCCGCCCATGGCCACAAGTAAGCATCTAGGCTTTCAAGCTACCACAAAATTTTATAAAATTCTCTTTGTGGCATGAGTCATGATATATCATCAAAAATTTGTCTTACTCGGGCACGAATCTTGAGGCAAATCAAGTTGGAAACTTTCAAAATTAAAATTGGAATGGTATGAATTTCGATTACATCGAACTTATAGTCGAACTAAACGTCTCATAAATATGAACCCTACGACACCAATTTCGACTCAATCCAAGCCCAAATAGGTCCAAAACGAATACTCAAGACATATTTGAAAGGTTCAAACCATAATTTGGATTACCAAGCGGTTTCCAAACATGACATGCTTAGTGTCGAATCAAGCGACTCGACGAAATGAATCTAACGATATCATTCTAACATCACTAAGGAATTCAAATGTCCAATAAGTGATCCACGATAAAGAGAATCAACATCGATCGTTCATTCAAACCACTCACAAATCACCATTGATCTTCCTTCTATTTACTAGTCATGCCGCTCTCTAAAAACTATAAATTGATCCCTCATTTATCGTGGAAAGGGAGATGGAAGTAAGAGAGGAGAGGAAGATGAATCAAAGATTTCTCTTGTCATCAAGCTCCTCCTCGACCACCTCCCGGCCACCGATCGTCATCGGACTAACGCTGGACTTTCGCCAGGCCATCGACTGACGCAGGACTTCCGCCTGACCATCGACTGGACATCAGACTTCTGCCTGGTCATTGATAAGCACCAGACTTATGCCCCGCCACCAACTGACGCCAAACTCCTGCTCGTCCAACAACTGACGTTAAACTTCCACTTAACCGTCAAACAACAGCCTTTCCGACCACTATCTCCTGCCGACTACGGACCTTTCGATCTCTGTCAACCGACTACGATCCTTCTAACCTTCATCGCCTGCCGATTATGATTTTTCCGACCTCTATCACCAAACAACATTCATTCTAACCACCGTCGCCTGCCAACTACGGTTCTTCTGACCTCCATTACCTGATAGCGATATTTTTTACCTCCATCTCCCATCGACTACTCTCGAATACGGGCTTTCTGACCTCTGTTGCCAATTGACTAAGGTCCTACCAACCAAACGAACACATCAGTTCTGATTCTGTCATTTTTCACCATGTAATGCATTATATATAATGTATATTTATTACATTAAGCCAAGACATTCCCCCTAAGGAATGTCCTCATTTGTAATCAACAGTAAATACTAGTGGATTCATTCAAACTGGGCTAGGCCCCTGTGGTTTTTCCCTTTTTAGATTTTTCATGTAAATTCTTGGTGTCTCTTTATAAATATTGCACCCTCTTTTTTTATCTGATTGTGTATTGGATCTTTGTACGAAACTAAGACGTTAAACTTTATATTTCTCTACTGCTGCGAATATTCTAGATGCAACAGTTTTGCGCCGTCTGTGAGAATGTTGATCCCAATTGGGCGGTAATTTTTGCTCCAACCTCAAAAGGTTGTTCGTGTCAATATCCTAGCATCAGCTATTACTGCATTAATTTCATGAGAATTAAATATATATTGCGGGACAACCTTGACTATATCTGTGATAAAAAATATTCCTCTAACTATCCTAATATCCAATATGATATATTTGAAACATAAAGCTTCTAACAAATGCAATGATATTTCTAATAAATTTTAAGCTTTATATAGTCCCTAGTTTGATTTATATTCCTTAAGCAATGTCTTAATTTCAAACTAAAAAAGTTAGTAACGGTCTAAAGATAAACAATTATTCACCTTTGATTTGAGATACACACGACACTCACCCCCTCCTAATCAAGGCAAAATCGATCACAGTGAGAGTCAATTCAACATCTTCCATATAAGTTGATGTCATTGAGCAGTGCTAAGAAGTATATATAATATATATGTATATATAATATCAATACATTTGATTTTTTTTAATAATTTAATTTTGACCTCTCCTTAAAACATTTAATTTTTTTTAAATATTTCTCTGCTCATTTGCATTATCAAGTGTAAAATTTAAAAACAAAAATTTTATCGTCTCTAAGAAGTACATTGTTTGGTACCACAGTGATATTGGACGATCGACGAAGAAATTCGCCTCCGCCACGGAACAGCCCTCAAATGACGGATCTCCCAAAGCTCAGCATAACAAGCTTACGAAGTAGGAGAAAACGGGTTTTCTCACCCGAAGCCTGTAAGTCTCTCCTTGCTCTGATTTCTCTCGAAGAGCTAAATTCTTGCGTCATATTCTCGCCAATAGTGCTCCAATGGATGCCATCCTCTTCCTTCCTTGCAACTTGCCATCCAGAGGAAGCTTGAAGCTTTCGTCTTCCCCTTTCCACTCATTGTTGGCTACTTCGGAGGGCTACAATGACAAAAAAACCAATTCATTCGATCCATCCATACGAGGATGCAATAGTCTTCTGTACAACGAAAGAAAAATCTCATATTTCATCGTCCGATGCTCGTCAATGGAGCAAGGTTTGAATGCAAGGCCCATGAGGAAACTCATGCCGGTTACTGATTCTCCGGATCTGGAACGAGGTTCCAACGAGTCCAACAGCACCCAAATCACCCAGGCCCACCCCTCAGCTCTCTGTCATCAGATTGAGAGGCTGGTCTTCTTGAAGAAGTACAAAGAAGCCATTGAGCTTTTTGAGATTCTGGAAGTGGGTGGCAAAGGCAGTGTCAGTTTCGAAGCTATTGGCACTAGCACTTACGATTCTCTGGTCACAGCTTGCATCAGCCTCAAGTCAGCAACGGTGGCTCGATTCATCTTCCGCCACATGATTGAGTCTGAATTTAATTTTGATCAGTATATGATGAATAGGGTCCTTTTGATGCACCTTAAGTGTGGAATGATAATGCATGCACGCCGCTTGTTCGATGAAATGCCGCACAAAAACCTTGTGTCATGGAACACCATTATTTCAGGCCTGGTTGATGCAGGGTCCTATGATGAAGCGCTTGAGATGTTTCTGATTATATGGGAAGATCTATCAGATGTTGGCTCTCGTGGGTTGGCAACTGCCATACGAGCTGTGGCAGGGTTGGCCTCAGTTGCTGCTGGCAGCCAGTTGCATTCACTTGCTTTTAAAATTGGCCTATATGATAACTTATTTGTGTCTTGTGCGCTTATTGACATGTATGGAAAGTGTGGGTGCATTGATGAGGCTCGCATGGTGTTTGATGCGATGCCTGACAAGCATGTTGTGGGTTGGAATTCAATAATAGCCGGATATGCTTTAAGTGGATATAGTGAAGAAGCTCTTAAGGTATACTATGAGATGCAAAACTCCAATGTCAAGATGGATCACTTTACTTATTCTATTATCATCAGAATCTGCGCTCGGTTAGGTTCACTAGAGCAAGGGAAGCAAGCTCATGCAGGATTGGTTAGAAATGGGTTTGGTATGGATACGGTTGCATGCACTGCTCTTGTTGATTTGTATTGCAAATGGGGGAGAATGGATGACGCAAGGAATGTGTTTGATAAGATGTCTCGCAAAAATTTGGTATCTTGGAATGCTTTGATAGGAGGTTATGGTAATCATGGTATGGGAGTTGAGGCTGTTGCAATGTTTGAGAGTATGGTGAAGGAAGGAATAGTTCCAAACCATGTGACTTTTCTTGCAGTTTTGGGTGCTTGTAGCTATTCCGGAATGTTTAGCAAAGGGAGAGAGATCTTTGAATTGATGGCCCATGATCCCAAGATGAAGCCGCGGGCGATGCACTATGCTTGTATGATAGAGCTGCTGGGAAGAGAGGGTCTTTTGGATGATGCTTTGGCTCTGATAAGGAATGCTCCTTTCAGCCCAACTAAGAACATGTGGGCAGCATTGTTTAGAGCTTGTAGAGTTCACAGGAATCTTGAGCTAGGAAAACTTGCAGCAGAGAAGCTTCTTGGGATGGAACCAGAGAAGCTGGGAAACTACATTGTACTCCTAAATCTATATAACAGCAGTGGAAGAATGAATGATGCTGCCAAGGTTTTAGATTCATTAGTGAGGAAAGGTCTTAGACTTGTTCCTGCTTGTAGTTGGATCGAGATAAAGAAAGAACCCCATAGGTTTCTTTTTGGAGACAATTCCCATCCACAGAGCAAAGAGATCTATAAGAGGCTTGATGCATTGATGCAGGAGATTGTTAAAGAGGGATATCTTCCTCAGAGGAGATGTTTATTTCCTGATGTGGTGGAACATGATCAGATAATTTTGGGTTACCATAGTGAGATATTGGCAATTACTTTTGGGCTGCTCAACACGCCAGAATCCACCCCTCTGCAAGTGTTACAGAGTCACCGGGTTTGTGATGACTGCCATTGTGTAATTAAGCTTGTAAGTATTGTCACCAGAAGAGAGATTGTTGTGAGGGATGCAAGCCGCTTTCATCATTTCAAAAATGGGGCTTGTTCTTGTTCGGAGTATTGGTAACTGAATTCAGGTTAGTATTTTCGGGTTTTAACTAACTTACAAGTTTCAAACTTACTCTCCTGTAGTTAGGTTAACAGGTCATGAATTGATGATTTTCTAGAGATACAATTAGGTTGACATGTTGTAATTTTTCCTTAGATTAGAGAATAAATTTCCGGTTAGACAATAATATCCAGTATCTGCACATTGTTTTTTTCTGTTTAATCGTAATATTTGGATGCTTTTCAAGGGTTGTGTATAGCACTTTTTAGTCTCAAAAGTTGAATGTTTCATCCTCATGACTGAAATGCTATCTATATATAAGAAATCTAAAGTTTTCAATTGCATTAATGCAAATAGGTTTAGAGTAATCTTAGGCTTTGTTTGGGACGGCTTTCTTACTGATTCTTAAAGCCGCTTTTTAGTACAACATTTTTAATTTTTATACCAAAAAGTTGCTTTAAGAATCAATAAGAAAGCCGTCCCAAACGAAGCCTTAGTTGACAATTTAATCTTGTTTAACTATGTGGGATTAATCCAAAATTTTTTTGTACGGCAAGAAGATTCAATTAGACTTATTAAATCTAAATTGTAATGAGAGTTTGTTCTATTAATCAGGAAATTAAACCGTTTTAAAAATTGATTACTTAGCTCAATAGGCTTTTAATTTACATAATTACTTATGAATTAGTTACTGTTTAGTTTCTCATTAAATATGCAGAAATTTACTATCTAATCCCTTATACTTACACTAACATAGTGTTAGGCCGGCACTTGAGCCGGCTGGACCGGTCCAACCTGGACCGGTCCAGGTTTTCACCCGACGGAGGCCACGCGAACAGGGAGCGGGCGGAAGTTCCAGGGAGGCCACGTGGAGTCTTTTGGGAGGGAAAATTTGAATTAGAAGAGGGTAATTAGGTCTTTTGTAATCGTCCTTTCATGTTTAATTAGGGAGATGAGGGGGAAATTAGGGTTATCTTGATTTTGAATGTGATTTGGGAGATCTAGGTTTTTCTTTTGGGCTCTAGGCTACGGCTAGAGATTTGGAGAGTTTTTCCTTCCTCTCGAATCGAAGGAAACTTGTATCTTTCTTGTCTTTTGCATCGACTAGTGAAGTTCAATCGTTTACTATTGTTTTTTTTCCTACGATTCCTCTCAGATTTTTCCACTGTTTTTGTGTGTGGTGGCTGTTTTCCCTTAGAAAACAGCGGAATATTGGTGATTTGGCTTAGATCCGATAGGAATCACTTGAAATACTCAAGTGGTACCTATCACATAGATAAATTGCCAGAAAATACTAATTCTCTACTAATTATAGGTTAACTTGTTCATTAGACTCCAATTCCTTCATTATCAACTGATTAGTTAGAATTCATCCATACCAATGTGACCATTTTATTGTTCAAGTTCTATACGTGGATTAATTATTGTCCAGGTACTAATCATCAACTCTTTATTTAATTTATGTGTTATTTTAGTTATCATTCACAAAACGTACCAAAATTACTGTTTAATTACAATGTATCATATGGTCCTATTTTGTTCTCATAATTTTCAGGCTTCGCTTGGGACGGCTTTCTTACTGCTTCTTAAAGAAACTTTCTAGTAAAAAATATATATTTTTTACTAAAAAGTTGTTTTATGAAGCAGTAAGAAAGTTGTCCCAAAATAAAGTGGATTGGGCTTAGATTTTGTGCCGACCAATTTCAGCTTGACCTCGGTATCATCATCATCATATTAGCCTTATTTCAATTTTTTGGTGTTGACTTTTCATACCTGTTTAATCATTGTCCATCGCCGAGATAGTAATCCTCAGCCAATCTCATTTTTGCTTGGGTTTGGTAACCACTATTTTCAACTTCACCACAAAATTCACACTATTATGTTTACTAAGGAATACTTCATGAAACATTGCTAACATGAAGAATTCATAAGCAATAATATTATCTTCAAGACTTCAAAGTAAAATAGTTAAATAAACATTATATAAATTTTTATGCAAAATTAAAGCAACATAAATACAGATAAAAATATTTATAAAATATTAAATTAAGTAATTAGCGGTGTATGACTTGTAATTTATACTCCGATGCACCTCCTTCTCCATGACTACTCCATTGCTTTCCCCACTAGCATCAAGTCCAAACCCTGACAAACCTGATACTGAATTTGTCTCATCAGGTGAGAAGATTAAGTAATTAAGGGCGCTGTTTTGGAGTCCTAATCTTTTAATGAAAATGTTGGGATGGTTCCAAATGGATCAAAAAATATATATTGTGCTTCGTGAATTATCATGAATCCTTGATTTCAAGGAAAGGAATATTAATTAGTGCAGACGGCCACATTCAGGCTTCATTTGGGGCGTTTTCTTACTGTTTTTTAAAACCGTTTTTTAGTACAAAAATTTTAATTTTGTACTAAAAATTTATTTTAACAAGAAGTAAAAAAACCGTGACAAACGAAATCTCTGTGGCACCACACTTTCTGGACCAAATAATGGAATAAACGAAGTCTGCACGCAGGCTTCTCTGCCAGTTAATCACAACCTAGCGGCTAGCAATGTAAACAAACCAAATGATCACAACCATTACAACATATATATATATATATATATATATATATATATATATATATATATATATATATATATATATATATATATATATATATATATATATATATATTAACTGTATGTATGGGTCGATAATAATTGGGAATATAAAGACTTCCTTGGTCTTCACTCTCGTTTTATCTTCTCTGTATTCCTAGTTTTCTACTCTTATCCTCTACAATCCGTTTCTATACCTCTTTATAGTATCAGACTCTCTTTTCCGAGACTCTGGCTTTCTTCTCAATGGAACAGCCTTCCTCCTCTCTTCAAAACTATCATCTCCCTTAATATGGGTGATGGCAATATTCCCTCCTCTCTCAAGTTTCTAATTCCCAAAATCAAGCACATAGTCTGCACTCAACTCACAAGTGACAACTACCCAATGTGACAATCTCAAATACTCAAAATATTCAAGGCTGATGGATTCGACAAAATTTCTAGATTGATCCACTGTCACTCCGAATAGAATAACTACCGATTTCACAGACAACTCTCATAACCTTCTCTACAACATTTGAATAATGGTTGATTAAAATATAGTAACAATCCTCTATCACGCCTTACATCTTGAACCTCGACTCTTGCTTAGAAACCTGGAAGATCATTGAGTGTCATCTACAATCTACTAACAACTTGTGAGTCATTCAATTGAAAAATGAGCTTCATCATTGCTTCATCACATATCAATGAAAAATCATTTAATGACACAATATCTCTATGAAATCATCATCACAATTCCCATCAGGTCATTGGCCGTCATCACTAATAAGGTTAACTCTAGCCCTTGTCATTAAGGGCAATACCTGCCATCACAATCAAAGCTAAAACGGTGCATACACATCAATACATAATAATTCTGAGTAACATACAGAACAAATACAAGCATTTGGATCTATCTAGTGCTACCGATCCTCACTGAAACCAGATTTAGCATTGTTGTCTCCATCGCAATGCAAGCCAAGCCAACTGTAAGACCCCTCAAGATAATGTCCTCCTTTTTCTAGCACCTTCATTGCTGTTGCATAGACCTGAGCTCTCCCGCTGCTAATGCGATTTTCAGATCTTGCTCTCTTGTGGAACAATTATTTTATTCAAAGAAGATTATTAGTTCTTTATTTACTTTTTGAAGTGCAAAGCTTGAGCTTTGCATCGAGATATGTTCGATTCTCCAAAGGATGAAAGCAATGCTAAAGGATAGTGCTGGATCAAGAATTAATAAAAATTCTAACATTTATTTTTTTACATTAACTTTGTTGTTTTAGTCATTTAAATATTAATTTCAGATTCCATTTTCATATTTTACTGCAAAGGCTATTTTGTTTTCAGGCAAGTTTTTGGAACTTGAAAATGCTTTTAAGCATTTATTTGACAGTGATTTTATACAGAACAATAAAAAATGATCAAAATTCACTTCAAAAAGGCATGACTATCTGCAACTTTATCATCTATCTATGTTCCAAGAAAAGAAAACTGCGCATCTCACAACTAATGTCAAGATTTTGTTTCAACAATATAGAAAAATGAGAAGCAGATATTTGTATATTACCAAATATAATAGCTCTCAACCAGCTTTGCATGAATTCTTATTGGGAACACAAAGATATTTACATTCATTATTGGTAAATCTTCTTTAAACCACATATAGTGTTCAGGCTTCTAGATACTTCGAATTTTTTTTATGTGGACATTTAAACATGATTCCTGGGTACTGAGTAAATACTTCATAAACGCCAAAATACATCACCTCCAGTCAAGATTCTGCAATCAAAAGCTTGATTGATAGTACAAAAATTAGTTCTAAAGTTGTTAGCAAAAGAAACATGAAAGGATTCCAAATAGATCCCTTAAGCAACTGGAGGACATGATTCAGCATCCTGTGAGGTATCAATATCAGAAGGATGCATGAACTGCCACATAGGGAAACCAGGATACCCCATAACTGGCATCATTAACTTCTGGCCTGGATTTTTTCCTGGAGCACTAAAGGCAGTAGGAATCAGAGGAGGGTGAGGAATGAAGCTTGGCCTTTGAGCATTCAGAAACTTCGCTTGCTGCTCCAAGCTCTCTTTCTCGGTCTTTAGGCGTTGCTTCTCATCTCGCAGCTCGATCTTTTCAGCCTGTAGAAGTGTTTCAAATATTCATGGTCGATACTGCTTCTATTTTTCTCTCAGAATAGGGAGTGGTGTATTTTTAATCAAGCAAAAGGTAACTACATAAATGCAGAATATGTGACAATTTTTCTGACAGTCTGGAAACCTTAGTTCTTCTTCTTTCAAATAAGCTAAGGAAATGAAACAAATCTACAAACAATTATCAACAAATAATGGATAAGTAGTGGAGGTAAGAGTGTTTCTACCAAAACAAATTCTTCAACAGCGTCAGTATTAGTAAACCTCTTGATAAAGTTTTGGAAGACATATAAGTACATAGGTGATATTAAAATTGTCACTGGAAAAATAAAGCATTAGTTGCAGTTGGACGTTTATGAAGATGCTCAGATAGATGAGTAGTTTTATACTTAGAGATAGAATGCAAAATAAGTGTATACGAGAGAATTTTCAAATAGCTATAGCGACATAAAATTAGAGAGTCGCCTTAAATAGTTTGGTCACATAAAATGTCGGTCTTCCGATGATCTTGTTAGGAGAGTTGATGTATGAGATCAATCTTATGTTAAGAAAGGTAGAGAAAGATCTAAAAAGACTTGATTAGAAAGTAATAAAAATGATATTTTTTATTACATTTAAATGAGAATTCGCCTTTTAATAGGATACAAAAGAAAAAAAAAAGATTTATGTAGTTAACCCACAATCGATAAAGGCTTGTTGTTATTGTTGTAACAAATAAGACAATTTTTCTAAAGTTATTCAAATTACTATCATAAAAATAAAAAAAAATTAAGAAAGATTTTCCTATGCAGAATTTTGAGAGAATAAACAGTCTTATTTACATTATTCTAATGACAAAAATAGTACAACCTAAATAGAAGAGAGGAGAAAATCTTATTCCTCGAATCAAGAAAACTATTCCCTAATTAACTATACCAAAAAATGAAAGGAATAACAAAGAATTGGTTAACATAATACCTGAATCACTTATTCTGATAAACAAAATAAACTAGTTTATAACAACTACAGAATTATTGAATTCTACACTCCCTCTCAAGCTTGATTGTAAATATCAATTAGCTCTAGCTTGAGAATGAAGTCTTCAAAACTCTTTCTTGATAGAGCTTTAGTAAGAATATCTATAATTTGTTGACCAACTAATGTGTGTATATCACTCCTGATTCCTTTTTCTCTTCAATGAAAAGTTGATTAATTTTCATATGTTTTGTTTTTTTTGTTTTTTTGTTTTTTTTTTTTTGTTTTTTTTTTTTTATGGTGAAAGAGATTCTTTACAATGCTGACAGCAAATTAATTGTCACAATACATCATCATTAGTCTTGTAATAGGTATCCTATGTTCTTTGTGTATTCTTTTTAGCCACACACCTTTACAAATATCATGAGCAATAGCTCAAAAGTTTACTTTACCACAACTATAGGCCACCATAAATTTTTTGTTTTTTTTTGCTTCATCAAGACACCATATTTCCCCACATGGGTAAAGTATGAAGTGGTTGATCCACAATCAGTCATAGAACCAATCAAATATGCATCAATAAATATTTCAATCTCGCTTCTAGACGTCTTCTCATATTATAATCCTTTGATTGGTGTTATCTTTTAAGTATCTCAATATTCTAAGCATAGCCTCCATGTGTTATTTGGTCAAATTATTCATAAATTAACTTGCCACACTTACAAAAAAGTTGATATATAATCTAGCGTGTGAAAAGTCAATTGATTTTCCAACTAGCCTTTAATATCTCCCTTTATCCATAGGAATACTATCATTCTTGTTTCCACTTTTGATTGAAGTGTCAATAGTTGTTTCTGTGGGTTTGCACCAAGCACTCCCATTTCTTTGAGAAGATCCAAAACTATTCACTGAGATACAAACTATTTTCCTTCACAGAGCCACTGCCATTCCAATAAAATATTTGAGATTGCACAAATCTTTGATCTCAAATTCTTTGACAAAGAATTTCTTCACTTGGAAGACTTCTACCTCATGTCCTAGTTAAAATGTACCAATAGCATAGACAATAAGTATAATCATCTTCTGCATAAGTGAATGCTTGGCAAACATAATATGATCCACTTTAAGTTGAGAAAAACCAAAATTCTTTGATGTCTTAGTGACTCCGACAAATCATTTTCCAAAGGATTGTTCGAGCCCATACAAAGATTTCTTAAATTTATAGAGGTTGTTGGCCCTAACTTTCATGCCTGAATGAATCTCCATATAGACATCCTTTTTCAAATCCCCATTTAGACATGCATTCTTCTCATTAATTGATATAATGGCCAATTTAAATTTGAGGGAAGTGATACTAATATTGAATTGTATTTAACTTGACAATAATAGAAAATATTTCTTGGAAATTAATTTAATAGGATTGAGTGAAGCTTTTTGTTATAAGTTAGGTCTTACATCTATCTTCATGTTGTTTAACTGTAAATATCCAATTATCCACTTGAATCCCAGCAGACGTTTTCCAGTTGACAAATCAAATAATTCCCTCGTCTCACTCTTTTCCAGTGCATGAATCTCTTCACAGAGCATTTCTCATTCTGGAGTATTGATAGCTTCATGAATAGATTTGAGAATTTGCATTTTATCAAGGTTGGTAATGTATTGTGACTGGGAGATAATCTACTTTATGAAATAAAATTATTGATGGGATAGCTAATGCAGACCTCTTAGACGAAGTGGAAAAATCAAGATTGTTACTGGATAACTCAAAATAAGTGGATTCAGAATTGGTGTGATTGGAGAGTATCAGAGTACCAATTGTACTGTTTCTAGTTTGGAGAACGCCCGACAAAGATAAAATTGTGAACTTTGGTTATCTAATTTGCTTTGATATTGAAGGTAGAAATGTACAGATGTAGAGCACTAAAAGATTTAATGCGAATGGTGAAAATTATTCTAGTATTGGGGTATGAACATAAGACTTGGCGAGGTTTTTAGAAGTTCAAAACTCAGGAAAGCATTATGCTTACAAGGTATGCAGCTAGTAGAACTGCTTGCATCCTAGAAATGTTTAGGGACATGGGTGGTAAACATGAGAGAGCAACTTCCAAGAGTTGTATGTTTTTTCTCTCAGCAACTCTATTTCAATGAGGTGTGTCAACACTCAACCTGTTAGATCATCATCAAGAATATGTCAAAATATTCTTTTACATTGTCTGTTTTAAACACTTTTCATTTTTATATGAAATTGTGTCTAAAATATAAATAAGGCGTTAAAATTGATAAAGATATGATGTGCTTCTGATTTTTCTTCCATAAGAAACAATCAAGTGACCCTTATGTGATTAAACAATAACAACAACATAAGTGTTTTATGTTATTGAAAGAAAGAACTATATTAACCGTCTAACTGTCTATTCCTGTCTCATTAACTTGAGCTTTTGGGCCGGGTTGTGCCACTTATAATAGAAAATAGAATAAATTAATTTATAGTAGCAACATCATTGTTGCATTCTACATCATCAGTATAAAGAAGCACCGAAATGTAGCACAAAATATAAATATACTATTCTCAAGTTATTAAAGGAAGAAAACAATATTCTGTCAAAAAAGAAAACAAAAGTAGGTATTCAAGATGCAAATGGGAAAAAAAAAGAAGAAAAGTAACTAAGGCCAACCTTTAGCTCCTTAATCTTCTCTTGGAGGGTTTGATTTAAATCGTTCGGTTTTTGAGCTTCAGCACGCAACTGGGTTACCAATCGAGCAGCATCACAAAGAATAGCTACTTTGTCAATTTTTGGCGGTTTAACAGGCTCCAAAATAGAGCCCAACTCAAGGAATCTTGTTGTCAAATAGAGTTGAAAGCATTAAATTATGCCGATGAAAGTAGAAAACAAATTAGAGACATCATCATATTGTAATATTAAATATATTCAAATGAAGCAAAGAGATGCAACACACTTGTCATTCAGTCTATCTCTTCTCATTTTCTCCCTGCAAGCTTTGGATCCAGCTTGACCGGAGGATTCAGATCTAGCTCTGCAACTTGGAGATGCACATTAATTATAGATCGTTAAAGGCATGTAAAAAGTGATAATTATGGTAGCCTTCCAATATATATCTATGTTTGCGTGTGCCTACAAATAGGATATAAGGAGGGGAGTGGGAGAGAGAAAGAGATAGATTAAAGACCGCTTTTGAGATCCTTGTTCCTTGATGGTCTCAGTTTCCACAAAAGGGTCATTGGCTCCCATACTGCAACAAGTATACATATTAAAATGTATTCACAAAATAGCAATTGCAAGATGTTTTCAAAACTAACAGGAGAGTATAAACAAAAGAGCAATAACATTCATAGGTAAAGATCTTTTTGAGGTCGGAAACATTATTAACCAAGTTTATGTAGTTCAAGATCTTGTTGCCCAAAATTTTAACATTTCACAATAAAAGTTGATCGATATGAATGAGAGAACATAATGTAAATCAAACACAACTAGTCAGCAAAAAGATCCATGTCAGAAAAGGCACATATAAGATCCTTATATAGAGATATAAAAAAATGGTAAAGAAAGAAGTTTCAGCATAGGATGTTGAGTTGTTGACATAGCGAGAACAAAAGACACTAGAAAAAATGTTGTTGAAGAATAATAGTAGATCTAAAAAATGTACAAATCTACCAAGAATAGAGGATATAGACAACTGCCTTAGTGGTAAATGACAAAGATGTAGATCTCATGAAGGGAGAAGATGTACAATACGGACGGGTCCCAATCATATGGCAATGTGAAAGCAAACTAGAGAAAATCAAGATGATTCTATAACATGGCTCTAATACATTTTTAGAAAGGAGAGAATTCAAAAGAACTACATCTTTACTACATTATCTTTATTCTATTAGATATGGCAACAACTCTTTTATTTGCATCTTATATCATCACATAATTACATGATTATGAATTTCTGTCAAACCAATTTTAAGCAAAGCAAATGCCTATAAGCTTTGTCAAAACAACTAGTCTTGAAACCATTTTTAACATAACAAAGATCTATAAGCTTTGTCAATTCATCTTATACGGTTCTTTTTTATGATTTTTTTATTATACGAGGCCTTTTTATTTTACCTGATTTATGATGTTTAATCAACTCATACCTCCTATAAGCCATGCAATGGTTTTTAATGTTGGCCATTAATGCCTGCTTAGATTGTTTTCTGATTATTTGTTTTCCAATTATGCGTTTAAAAAAAAAAAAAAAAAGGATATTTCAGCTCACCAGAAGCGCCAAGTCTTTGAACTCTTGGTATTGACACGAGATTTTTTTTTTATTTATTTATTTATGAATTTTGTCTCAAATTACATATTTTCATGAATTCAACTCCATTTACTTGTCCTCAAGATCTTAAGTTTGCAAATTTCTTAACAATATGTCAGGTGAAGACTCTGCTTTTTGCACACTACCTTCCTCACATTGTGCTGGATGATGGGTTCAGTTGCTAATGAATGACGTGATCAATAATTTTGCTGTTGCTCTTAAAACAGTATAGGATAAGCCTCCATAAGGACTGTTATGGAAATTATTGGGTGGAGATATCATCACCCTCGAGTAAATTGCCTCATAATTTTTCTAAAAAGTCCTCAAAGTAATCCTTTACAATCTAAAGGTACTCATTTATATCCAATGCTGGCTTTCAACTCTCCTTTCTCTGCGCTACAAGTGTTTTGGACAAGGGAAAGCAAACGACAACACAAATTTCACATTGTTTTTGAATATACTCAATGGTTCACAAGTATTACCTTACTAAAATAATATTTTTAACAACTTGAGTCTATGATTGCTTTTGCATATAAACTGTGATTTGGAATCAGTAGACCTATCAAGCCTTGCTGACCACTAGTGAAGATCGTAAGTTGTATTAAAATCCATAAATGCCTATCGTTAGTGTCCTTGATGCATCTCATTAAGCACCTTGTGCTTGCTTCGCCATACTTCAATTCTTACATGGCACTTTCATGTATCAAATGAAGTTACTTGTGCCTCATTTCAGGTGAAGCAACATGCCACAAAGTGGACATGTTAGTGGACAAAAAGAGTTGACGAAGATATATACTACAAATCCACCTTGCATATTCTTTACAACAGAGAAGAGAAGTAATGATGCAGCTATCTAGCCGTGCTTGTCACTATATAATAAGCACCACCAAACACTCTTCTACACCATCTACCACACATTAGAGAACATATAGAGAACAAAGGAATTATTCTCACACCACTTTCTAAAACATTCTCTATCAACACTCTCAATTTAACATTTTCATGTTTGGAATCCAACTTAAGCACGAGGAAACATGATGACAATTCTGAGGTCTTGGACAAACTGAAAAGGTGCAAACAACATTCCTTTTGAAAGCTGGAGAAATTATTTTGTGCGGAGACCAAACGTCAAGAACCGTCCAAATTAGCTGCGCTTTAGCTACACTTTTGCAAATACTTAGCAAAGGACAGTAAATATGCAATTATAAATGCATATTGGCTGAGTATTTGCAAAAGCGCAATAAAATGACAGTAAGTTTTCAATTAGTAGGATGTTTGTTGTGTCTTAGCTGCCCTGCAAAAGTGCATTCAACATTGCATATTTGTTGCACTTTTATTGAAAATTTGCAAAAGCTTAACAAATCTGAACGGTTATCACTTATCACCTTTCGGTCTCCGCAGTGAATAATTTCTCTGAAAGCTGGTGCTCTCTTACAAACTTCACAGGCAAGCGCAGCCGAGTATTTAAAATTAAAAAAAAAAATTCATATAAACTAAACCATCATATCGTGCAAGCATCCTGTCTGAAGGAATCGTGTTTTAAGTCAGAAAAGTACGAAGCACATAAAAAAAAAAAAAAAAGAATCAATCTCATAACCAGAACTCCACTTTCCAACTAATAAGTTAAAAAAAAAAAAAAAACAAGAATTTCAAATGGCGATGTAAAATACAAACAACCAAATGAATCACAAAGTCATCCTTTTACCTTAAATGAACAATAAAAGCAAATAAATCCGATTATAGAAGCAACTGAAGCAGCACTCAAAAGGAAACATGACCGAACATCATTATTAATGTAGAAAAAAACTAAACTTCGAAAAACAAAGAACAACAAACAAATAAACAGATTCTTGTCCCAAACAAGAACGATCATCTTCGGAAATAATCCAAGCACCATCTCACCTGACATATCCCTCATGGGTTGAGAACGGAGGTCGAACTTTAGATTGATGGTTGAATTCCTGGGGCGCCCAGATGAATCCGTTCGCCGGAGGCGCGGACAAATCGTCTATTAGAGGGCAGTCCAGAAGCCAATTAGGGTTTTCCGGAGAAGCCATCGCTAAACTTGCAACGGTGTTAAGGTTCCAGCCAAGATTCACGGGCAATTGCCGCCACCACCACCGCCGTAGAAATTAAAAAACTTATCTTCTCCCGGGTGCGCAGTCAAGATAGGACCTTGAGAGGCGTGGGACACACTCAGCTGCTTACACCATCTCCAACCGAAAATGTCATTTTTCACTCTAAAATACAGGGAAATAAAAAAATGCCGTGTTTCATCTCCAATCCAACGCCATTTTGCCGCTAAAACAGTCATTTTCTTTCGCACCTTTCTTCCCAACCTGTTCGGTAGAGAGAAAAAAATGGCGCAGATGAAACACGGCATCCGCGATCAAATGGCGTCAAAAATGGCGATCGGTTGGAGCAAAGCAAGAACGGCAAACAAGTGTTTGCAGTTCGGTTGGAGATCCCCTAATTCAACTCATTGGTGCGCTATAATACCTTAAATAACAAGTTGGAAGTTTGATAGTGTTTTCTAACATCAAACATTAACACTCTCCCATCAAAAAATTATTTTATGGGATGTCAAATTCAAATACATTCAGAGGTGAATGAGGAAGCGTCATATTTTACTCACATCATCCAATGCATATTGCATTGCATGATGTGGCGCTTCCTCATTAGTCATCGGACGTGTTCGACGTCCGCACGTTATAATCTCTCCTCCAATCAAACACTAAATCCTATATTGCCCAACTATTTTTATTTAAGATTATCACTCAACTCTCAGAATTAAATAGTTTGACTAGTTATAGCCATGAATTATGAAAATTAATTATTCATTTAAATGAGAAAAGTTGTAATATAATGTGAAGATCAAAATTATAAGTATGTAGTCAATGTGATTATTGGAGAACATATTGAAATATGTAGAGATTAACAATAGGTATTAGGTGATGACATATGTCAAATAATTGTAGATGTCAGATAATGACTAATGTCAACTGATAATGAACATTGTGTAATAATGGATAATAAGAAAAGATTGATATTGGTGGATAGCAGACATCAAATGTCATCTATAGAATGTGATGATGGATGTCATATATAGATGGTCATCGAGCGAAGGTTTTTGAATGGCAAGAAGATTAAGCAATGATAACAATAGGGCGATGAAGGGCATCAGATGATTAAAATGAGTTAACGTTATCATTTCCTAAAATGAGGGAAGATTGGAGACCATCAAGGTCAAATAATGACAAATTAGAGATATCTGATTAACATCTTAGGCGACACTCAAAACTTTGAAATTCCAATGATCTTTAAACTCTTTTTCGATGACAAGTTGTCCTAAATATGTAGAAATAGAGCTTATTTGCAATATTTTTTATCTTAACCAAAATTTTCAAATCAATGTCAACATCAAATGAGCAAAAATAAGCCCTCATGAGCACAATAAATTTTTTTATTAACATATAATATTAAAACATTACAATGATAAAATAAATAATAATGATGTAAATTTAAGATATATATAGCAATATTGGCATGATTTATATTTATATAATTCAGCCTATCCTATTGCCTAAGTCCAGCCCTAATCTCCAATCAAAAGTAGGGTTCAAATATTCATATTTGTAACCATTATATCACTCCATTGCAATTCGTGGGTGGACAAAATTTCACAGCATCTCTTCACAGAGAATCCTGCCTTCATTTTAAAGAAAATATAACTGTTATCTAGAAAATTCTTAGCAAACATAAGACACCAATTCCCTTCAATATTTTGATGGTAAGGTTTTGCTTATGATAATTTTCTTACTATTTTTTAAAGTATCTTTTTAGTATCAAAATTTCTTAAAAGTAAAAAAAAAAAAAAAAAAAAAAAAAAAAAAAAAAAAAAAAAAAACCGTTCATAATACGTGCGGTTGCCGGAGGAGAATCAGGACGCACCACGTTATCTTTTTGCTGTTTACCGATACTAAGTACCACTGTGTACCGGGTAACGTGAAATATCTTTAAAGCACAAAATAGTTATTTATTTCTCTATGAAATACATACAAAAAAAATCAACCGATTAGCGTAAAAGTGTGTGTGTGTATATATATATATATATATATATCTCACAATGGTTATATTCAACTACTATCAATTTACTATGATTGACCACACAAATCTCTAATGCGGAGCATATTTAGCCAAGGACGCCTGAGGCACAACTTATTGGCACTTACTCTTGTCTTGCTGTTACTCGGACCAACGCCACTACTTATTTTGCTCTTTTTGTTAAGCACAACACATGGTTTGCTTTTTGCTTGACTAACCGTTTTAGTCCTTCTTGTTGAAGGAATTAGATAGCCAAGTTCCGGTAGGGATTACTTAGTTTTTGCTTATGAACTAAAATTCAGTTTCTAAGTGCAGAGCTAGAACAGGTACTATTCTATTGCCTTAAATTTTGTTTGCTTGAGTTTTTCTAGTGCAGGATCCTACATAAGTATTGGTATCAGAGCTAGATGGCCGAAAGCAGCAGGCGGGTGACTTCCGGGGTCGACAACAGCCTTGAAGCTCTGTGGAGGGAGCACAATCAACTGGCGCAACAAACCGACGAGCTGGCGGCGGACGTCCACAGGATCTTCGAGGAGGTGCGACAGGAACTGAGGGAGATTAACCTCAAGCTAGAGAGGTTCCAGAACACACGGCCAGTAATGCCACCGGAAACGGTATTGAGATGAAGGAATGGAAATGGGCGGAGACATCAGAGAGTATCACAAATCATTGAGGCGTCCGAGTCCGAGGGGGAACTAGAGGAACTAGACCATTTCGAAGAGCTTGGTGATTCTGATTCTGAATTCAACGCTACCATTCCGCGTCGTAGGCGGCCAAGGGAAGCAAATCGGACTCACAACGAATTTAAAGTCAAGTTGGACATACCGTATTTTGATGGCAAATTGCATATTGAAGATTTCTTGAATTGGGAGAGGTCCGTTGAAACATTCTTCGAATATATGGACATTGAACCTGAAAAATAGGTTAAATATGTCGCTTGTAGGCTGAAAGGGGGGGGGGGGGGGGGGGGGGGGGGGGGGGGGGGGCTAGTGCTTGGTGGCAACAGGTCATTCAGTCACAGCGGCGAGAAGGATGGGGAAAAGTGCGCAGTTGGCATCGGATGAAGCAGCTTTTGCGAGGACATTATCTGCCAATGGATTATGAACAAATGTTGTATGCTCAATACCAACATTGTGTTCAAGGTAGTAGGTTCGTTAATGATTATACCGAAGAGTTTTATCACTTAAGTGCTCACAACAATCTAAATGAATCAACAAATTAATTGGTGGCTAGATATATTGGTGGATTGCGGGAAGCTATACAAGACAAACTGCAATTAAATGAGATATGGTCACTTTCCCAAGCTGTTAACTATGCGTTGAAGGTTGAATTACAAATGCTCAGACACACTCGAGGAGGTCAATATAGAAGAAATTCAGAAACTGCCGTGGAGCATGGCAAGACATCTAACACAGTGACATTGCAGGAAAGCAAGCAACCATCTCTGAGTCCCACTACTAGCACCCCTGTTGGTGGAAATAATAGAAATGCGGAGCATAGAGAAACGCAGAGGAGTAAGGCAATAAGTAAAGAGAATCCATATGCCAGGAATAATAATATTAAGTGCTTCCGATGTTTTCAACAAGGACACAAGTCCAACGAATGTCCGTCAAGGCCGCAATTACAAATGGTGGAAGCGGATGCAGAGGTAGAACCTGATAAAGATGAAGCAGAATGTGAAAATTCGCAGGAAGATGTTTTGGGGGATGATGGCGAACCTCTTGTCTGTGTGATGGAAAAACTACTCTTGGCGTCGAGACAATCCAATCCATCCCAGCGTAATGCTCTATTCAGGACCAAGTGCACGGTTAGCGGGAAGATATGCGATTTGTTGATAGACAGTGGATGCACGGAGAATGTGGTGTCTCGTGCCATAGTTCAAGATTGGGGCTCAAAACAACAAAAAATCTAACCCATACAAGATCAGTTGGGTTAAAGAGGGGATGGAGATAGTTGTGACTGATTTATGTCGTGTATGAAGCACTATACCAGTGAGGTTTTATGCGATGTGCTAGAAATGTATGTGTGTCATATTATTCTGGGAAGGCCATGGCAGTATGACGTGGGAGCCATTTACAATTGTCAAGCCAACACGTATGCGTTTGATTGGAAGGGGAGGCGTTTGCGATTGCTATCATCTAATTCTAGACAGGAGCACAACCTTTCGAAGAATAAACAGCTTTGCATTCTGTTTCGGTTTATGCCATGCTAAATGCTTGGAAGGAAACCTCCAACATATTGGCTCTGATAGTTAAAGAAGTAGCTGAAAGTGCACATGATGTCAACCATCCAAAGGAGTTGCGAAAGCTGTTGGAGCAGTATGCAGATGTTTATTCGGAGAACCAACCCGTGGAATTGCCTCCCATGCGGACCATTCAGCATCAAATAGAGTTCTTTCCGGGTGCTTCGTTGCCAAATTTACCGCACTATAAGCTTAGTCCAAATGAAAACAAAATTCTGCAGCAGATAGTAGATGAATTGATGGATAAGCAACTGATTCAACATAGTCTAAGCTCTTGCACTGTATCGATCTTGTTGGTGCCCAAGAAAGATGGTAATTGGAGGATGTGCATGGATAGTCGAGCAATTAATAAGATCATTATTAAGTTCAGATTTCCTATGCCGAGAATGGAAGAAATGATAGAGAGGCTAGCTGGCTCAAAAATTTTCTCTAAATTGGATCTCCACAGTGGTTATCATCAAATTTGAATAAGGTGGAGCGACGAGTGGAAAATAGCCTTTAAAACACGTGAAGGCCTGTACGAGTGGAACGTGATGTCGTTCGGGTTATGTAATGCTCTAGCCACCTTCATGTGGCTAATGAACGAGGTTCTTAAACCTTTCTTAAATCGTTGCTGTGTCGCATATTTTGATGATATACTAGTTTTTAGTACCAATTTTGGAGACCATATTAAGCATTTGACAGAAATTTTTGAAGCATTGAGGAAAAATAAGTTATATTTAAATATTGCAAAATGTGAATTTGCTACTCATTTGGTATCATTTATGGGCTTCCGAATTTCTGGTGATGGCATAAGTGCCAAACCGTCCAAGATTAAAGCTATTAAAGAATGGCCAATCTCGCAGACATTCACTGATATCCATAGTTTTCATGGGCTGGCAAATTTTTATCTAAAGTTCATTAAAGGTTTTAGTATCTTGATGGCACCGATAACAGATATCTTAAAATTAAAAAAATTATCATGGGGCGAGGAGTAGCAAAATAATTTTGAGAGCATTAAGGATGCATTAACTTCGGCACCGGTGCTTGCACTGCCAAACTTTGATAAACCATTCTTGGTGGAGACAGATGCTTCTACTGTTGGGATTGGGGCCGTGCTGTCTCAAGAAGATAGACCCATTAAATTTTTCAGTAAAAAATTAAGTATTCCAAGGCAACGGTGGGCCGTTTATGAACAAGAGCTGTATGCTATGGTCAGAGCACTTAGACAGTGGGAACCTTACTTGCTCCAACAGGATTTTGTACTATGCAGTAATCACAAGGCATTGCAGTACATCAATACCCAAAAGAACACTAGTAGAATGCATGCTCGGTGGATATTATTCTTACAGAAATTCACCTTTGTGTTAAAACATAAAAGTGGAAAACAAAATCGGGTCGCAGATGCTTTGAGCAGGCGGTCGGCTTTAATCACAAAACTCCAAATCAAATTTATTGGGTTGGACGAACTGGGAGAACTTTACCCAGATGATGTAGATTTCAGCTCTATTTGGCACAAATGCACCCAACGGGAACATACAGAAGACTATTCTATCATGCACGGTTTTCTTTTCAAGGGTAACTTATTATGCATTCCCAAGTCTTCGTGGCGGCAACAAATTATAAAAGAGATTCATGGTGGTGGGTTAGCTGCTCATGCCGATAGAGATAACACCTTGGCACAATTACGAACCAGATTTTTTGGCCGCATATGCAGAAGGATGTTGTCCGATTTGTTGAGAGGTGTTCAATTTGTCAACACTACAAGGGGGGACGGACATAACATAGGTTTATACATGTCGTTGCCAGTGCCCGAGTTCATATGGGAGGATCTCATCTTAGATTTTGTATTGGGGCTGCCTCACACTCGTCGGGGGAATGACTCAATCATGGTGGTCGTAGACAGATTTTTCAAGATGACACATTTCATAGCCTGTAAGAAGACTTTTGATGCACTAAATATAGCTAAATTGTTCTTTCGTGAGATTGTTATATTACATGGTGTTCCCCGCTCACTGACATCCGGCCGTGATGTCAAATTTATTAGTCACTTTTGGCATGAATTATGGAAGCGCATGAATACTCAGCTGCAACTTAGTTCTTCAAACCATCCGCAGACTTAGGGACAAATCGAAGTGGTGAACAGATCACTAGGAAACTTACTCCGCTGTTTGGTGTAGGAAAATCCAAAGTTGTGGGATGAAGTGCTCGGTCAAGTCGAATTTGCGTTCAATTCTATCCCAAATTGGTCGACGGGTAGGTCCCCTTTTAGTATTGTTTATACTAAACTTCCGAATACCATTGTTGATATTGCAGCCATACCCAAGTGCACCATTCAAGCAGCCGCTACACTCGCCAAACAGTTCACGGATATGCTAGCCAAAGTGCGGAACAAGCTGCTGGATTCAAATCAAAACTATAAACAGCAAGCCGACTTACATCGCAGTGAGAAGATTTACAATCCTGGTGACTTGGTACTAGTTAGAATGCGGAAGGAGCGCCTGCCACCGGTAGATCATTCCAAACTCAGCCGCCGCTATTACTCAGCGAATTAATGATAACGCTTATGTTATTGATCTGCCTGCTGAGTTTCACACTTCGTACACTTTCAATGTAGCAGATATCTATCATTATGTACCACCGGATGACAGTGATGTTATAACAGATAACATCCTTCTTGCGGAAGGAGCGAATGATGCGGAGCATATTTAGCCAAGGACGCTTGCGGCGAATTTCGTCCATGGCTGCCAAATCGCTTCTAGGCCGTTTCCCCTGCCACAGTAATGCGTTTGGCGTTTCCCACTCATTCTCTCCCCTAAATTACAGCGCATCATGCCCCTTTTGTTCACCGTCCCATCACGTGTAGCTGAATCAAACGAGGTGGTTAATTAGAGAGAGAGAGAGAGAGAGAGAGAGAGAGAGAGAGAGAGAGAGAGAGGAAGAGCTAAAGAGAAGAAGCCTTTCCTAAGGAGGAGGCGAGCAGGAAGAAGGAATGCCGCTCTGTTATGTGGGTAAGGCCACCAAGATTTTCTTCTTCTTGGTGGCTCTCCTTGCGTTGGCGGGTCTGGTAGTAGGCTTCGGCCTTCTCCGCCGCGGAGGGGCCAATAAGGCCCACGGTGGAGGCCCGCCTTCCACCACTTTCCCGGATCCATTACCAGCCAACGCCACCGCTACGGCACCAGCCTCATCCGCCAGACCCGAACCCCTCTCACCACCCGCCGCCGTTTCCGCCGCAAGCCCCATTGCTTCTCAGCCACCACCGCCTGGGGCACCTGCTGTTGGTTCTCCTCCGCCACTTCCCCCCGCCGTTTCCGCCACAAACCCGGCGTCGCCACCTGCTCCGGTCTCCAATGCAGTCAGTCCTGAAGGACCTTAATTTGCTTTACTTTTCTTTTATTATTGTATTAAAGGCTACATTGTGCTCATAATTTTTTTTTTCTTTGGTGGAGAATTTATGCATTTTGGTATTTACTTGCTTTATGGGAACTTAAAAGTTATTTATTTATCAGGTACTCTGATGTAATTTTTATCCTCAGTTAATTATTTTTTTCTTACCATCAAAATTTTCTTAAATAAGAATTTTAATTTTATTTAATTTATATGTAAATAAAATTATCATATTTGTAAGAGCTTTAAGAAGATATACATATATACTTTAAAATTAATTTATTATTAAGTAGATTTTAAATAATAAATTTAATAAAGTTGGAGGATCATCTCCTAGAAGGGAACAATTATTACGTCCTCTGACCTGACGTAGAGTTACGTTCGGCCGCCAATAACATGTAGCCACGTGCTCTTACTCTAAACCGCGCGGCCCGACGACTTGACCCGGAGCGGAACCCGGAAATGCTATGTTCGCGATTTTCTCGGTATCTCGGTATTTGCTAGGTATTGCTTTGAAAAAATGAGAAATACCGCTCGGTATTTCTCAGGATTTGCTCGGTATTGCTAGAGATTTGCTCGGTATTGCTAGGTATTTGCTCGGTATTGCTAGAAAAAACTCAGTATAACTCGGTATTGCGAGAAAAAACTCAGTATTTGTCAGGATTTGCTCAGTATTGCTAGGTATTTACTCGGTATTGTTAGAAAAAACTCAGTACAACTCGGTATTGCTCAGGATTTGCTCGGTATTTACTCAGGATTTGCTAGAAAAAACTCAGTACAACTCGGTACAATTCGGTATTGCTAGAAAAAACTCAGTACAACTCGGTATTGCTAGAAAAAACTCAGTATTTGCTCAGGATTTGCTCGGTATTTGCTCAGGATTTGCTAGAAAAAACTCAGTACAACTCGGTACAATTCGGTATTGCTAGAAAAAACTCAGTACAACTCGGTATTGCTAGAAAAAACTCAGTATTTGCTCAGGATTTGCTCGGTATTGCTAGGGATTTGCTCGGTATTGCTAGAAAAAACTCAGTACATTTCGGTATTGCTCAGGATTTGCTCGGTATTTGCTCAGGATTTGCTAGAAAAAACTCAGTACAACTCGGTACAACTCGGTATTGCTAGAAAAAACTCAGTACAACTCGGTATTGCTAGAAAAAACTCAGTATTTGCTCAGGATTTGCTCGGTATTGCTAGGGATTTGCTCGGTATTGCTAGAAAAAAACTATTATTTTATATCGACTCCAAGGCAACGCAAGCTGAAGCTTCTCTGACCCTATCTCCTTCTCCATACGTTGATCTTCCACTAACCTTTCTCCGTTTTTTCAGCAAGCAACCCTTTCGATCCCTTCAGCACAGAGAGAGAGAGAGTGAGAGAGAGAGAGAGAGAGAGCTTCTTCCCCATACTCTCCGACGTCATTCCCTTCTTCAGGATGGAAAGTTACTCCATTTTGATCGCAAGCAAAAACGGGAGCTCGCTGTATCTCTCTTATACGCGGTTCTTCGGCCAAATCCTTTGGGAGAGAGAGTTAAAAAAACGCATGTGCGAGAACCCAAAAAACAGCGGGTCGGGTCGGCGTCTTTTCTTCCTGCTACGTGGCGCTAATACATTGGTGGCCGAACGTAGAGGAACGTACGTTCACCGGACCAAATAAAAGTTCCCTAGAAGGAGATTTATAATAAGAGAAGGGATGAGCAATCCTAACTTGCCAATTGCATTGTTGACCCCTATATTATCAAACTTAAACACAATTGTAAGCTAGAATTTAAGCCTCTACATAAAACATATGAACTAAGAATGATGATTCACAAGATTAGCCCAAAATAATCAAGATTGTTGTTGCGGGCTAATGTATTCATGACAGTAGAGTGAGAATTTTCCGCATTAGCGATACACAAATGGATAGTTGGAGGGAGAATGGAGAAAACAACATAAATTTTCATATAGAAAATAAAAAAGAAATGAAAAAAAAAAACATCGGGCCTAGCCTAGATGATAAGATTTCACTAAATTTGAGTGAATTACAAAGATTGTCATATCCCTTAACTTATAGGTGGTGTAATTATAATAGTTTTAAGAGTCGATCAGACTCCGTATAAATACTTGGGGGTTCGTAAGGACTATGGTCAGGTGCAAGTTTGATGTCGGTCGGCAGCTAGGCGGTGGTTCGACGACAACTAGGCGGAAGTTCAGTAAAGATCTCTCTAATTTCCAGCCAAAGATTCTCTCACGTAGCGAGTGAGTTTTTATTTATAAATTTTTGTGAGTGACATAACTTACAAATATGGAGAATATCCATGACATGTTTGAATTGCTCCATCGAACAACTCACTGATTCCCTCAATTATAGAGTGCTTTCCAAGCATTTATGTGTCTTAGAGATTTCACAATCAAGTGATTTTGGCCTCGTTGGATTTGTCTTGTCGAGTTGCTCGATTCAACAATAAGCATGCCATATATGTAAATCATTTGGTCATCGAATTAATGCTTTAGACTTTTCAAATGAGCTTCGGTCCCTTAGTAGTGGACCCATTAGGGCTCGAATTAGACCGATTTAGGTGCCATTTGGTTCATCTCATTGAGATTTTCAATTTGATTGTAAGTTTGATAAAATTGGAGATTATGAGATAAACCTAAACCATGTAAAATTTGAGGTAAAATGATTTATGTATAAGAAGACCTAAACTTTGCACTTTGCAGTGGGCAAGCAAATCTCAATGAATAGTTACTGTGCGCTCACGCTTTCAAATTATTTAATCTGTAGCTATATCCGTACAATTATCATAGTACAACTTACTGATTTAATATGGATGATGCAGATCTAATCTTAAAAATTATCACTGATTGATTATTAATTTATTTTAAAATAAATTTAAAAAGTATTAAAATAATTTTCTTAAAAAAAAATTGACCATTTTTTCCTTAGATAATAAAAAATATATAATGTTGCATCAAAATAAAATAATAGAAATAATAGAATACAAAAAAATAAATACATAAGTAAAAATTATAATCATTTAAATAAAAATATATAACACATTTCGTATTCTCAAAATCTTTAAAAAATATATATTCAATATCAAAGTCTTTTTTTCTTGAAAAATTGTGCTTAAATAAAAGACAAATTTAATTGGCATCTTGTCGTATGTCTTGATCAGGAATGCATCAGTCTTGGAATCCCATTTCCGATAAGGATGTAGTTAGCAATATCAGCCATTGGGTTGCTCAAGATCTCCTCGAACTATCCATCATCACGACATTTAATTTCAACAGATCTAGCCTTAAGAGTGTTAATCAGTGCCAGATGTGCTACATAAGATGAATACCTTTGCACATATTTCCAGCTTCCTCATTCAAATCTACTTCATCCCTATAAGATGGATACCTCATAAGATTATGGTGTGTCTCCCATAATTTGTAGTCTATCTTATTTGACCAGGAATATACATTGCACCAGTAGATTTGATTCGTTCTAGCCTTCTCCATTAACGCATCATCAGTTGGAAATGCAAAACATCTACAAACTTGATTGCTACCCTCCATAATCAACTGCTTTGAAGAAACTTTTCAGTCACATACTTTCTGCTTCAATACATTTTTATATGAATACAAGATACTAGTTATTTTGATCATAACAAGAAAATGATTATCAATTTATAGGAGAACTCCATATGGATAGAGGTGTAATTAATTAATAAAAAAGCCTGATTTGACATGATTAAATGAATTGACAACACAATAAATAATTAATCAGAAATTCATCTAGGTGTAGCATTACATTGCATGTTCATACCTCATACAGGAATGTGGGAACCAAGGTTATAAGATAACATTACAAAGTGATATTACAACACACACTGAGTTATCATTATAAAATATTTTGACAGCTTATAATTATATATCAATATACATTGATTTGACCATACAACTTTGTAAGATTTAATTTGATAATACAACTCAGAAAAAATTGCATCAGCTAGTAATCATACAACAAATCTTTTTTTTTTTTTAAACTAACTAGGGTAACTGCTGGGATTATTAATTCATGTCTTTACTTCCTATTAACGTCATCAAACTGTCGTGACATCCAATTGGACAAGAAGGGATCTTTGCCGAATGAGACTAAGAAGCTAGTGACTCATTTAATACTCTACCTCACATAAAGCATGCCAACAACAATGAAGAAATGGAGTAGATGAAAAGCAAACTCTAAACAACATTAATTTCACCAAGCAGTATACAAAAGGGGTGAAAGATAGTTACCTTAGCAACGAAAGTCGAATAGCAACGAAAAAAATGAAGAAGACAAAAATCAAAACTTAGTCTGAGGAAGGTAAAGTCAATTCCCGACTTTGTGTGGGTATACCTCATATTTATAAAGTCAGAAATGGGTATTTAAGATTCTTAAATGATATAACTGTAGTATTTTTTTTTATGACAAGTCTTCATTGGGCCATATTTTGTAAGTTAGTATGAGCAAAATATTTATTTTGATGATGAAATATCATTAGCAAAATATTTTATTAGTAATAAATTCAAAAGGAATATAGGCTCTAGTCAATTTGCGTCTTCGTAAGCATCACAAAGAGGAACAATTATTAAGTCCTCCGACCGAATGAGAGAAACATTCGGTTCGCAGGCAAAAATCCCGCGGTATTGAGGTGTACCGAGGTGTACTGAGTTTTTCAAAAAAAAAACTCGGTACACCTCGGTACCGCGGGATTTTTGCCTGCGAACCGAATGTTTCTCTCATTCAGTCGACCGAACAAAATAAACTTCCACAAAGAGAGTGTTTTTGAAACTCATGATAATGAAGCGTTTCTATTACAAAAACTAATCATTAGTATAAGCCCGCCTTTGCACCATTGGTAATAAAGCAAACAGTAACAAACTATGGCAATGCAACAAACCAGCACATGGCTTAAGTAATCTCAGCCGCTCATTAGTGACAAACATGTTTTACATCAAGCCTACACGTGTCACTCCACTATAGCCTATATGTTGTACATTGGCTGAGTAAAAAGGAAATGAAGAGATTACCACATTAACCAATATTACTGTCCTTTACGCAGCTTTCCTTTTCGATTACTTTATTCTTCTTACTGTTTAAGATTGCTACTACAGGTCCAAAGTTTTCTACATGATATCAGAGCTCAGTTGTGAAGTATAAGGAAACCCATGGCACAATCAACAAACTCTCGAAAAAGAGAAATGTCTACAAACAATTAAACCGACACTTTCATCATTCTTCCCTCCCTAAAATTTGTTATCTCCAACATTAAAAACCTTGTTCCCACCCAGTTATCCAACGATAACTATTCGCTCTGGTGATCTCAAGTGAGCAAACTGCTTCATGTCAATGGGTTCTCCGCCTTCCTGGACTCCACCACCACACCACCTCGTATATCTCCACAAACTGATGACACGTCTCTCCCAAATCCCTCTTATACACAATGGATATTTATCGATCAAAATCTAGTCTTAAAGTTTTTTTATGTTATCTCACAACTCTAGATTCCTTCCCTGTAAAATTCATACCAAGTTGATAACGAAGTAAACCACAAAACAATGAAAAATAGTGAACTACAAAATAAAAGAGATCAAGAGTAAAACCAAAGTAAATAAAGAGCTAATTATACATGTAATCAATAAAAAAAAATGAATCAATAAAAAAATGAATCATAAAATAAGATATCAAGTTTAAAATCGAAATAAACAAGAGCTAAAACATTCTCATTGTTTATGTTCTTGGGATTTAACTTTTCTCAGCGTCATTATTCCCGGGTTGCAAATTTACGACCGACAGAGGAGGGCTGGAGTGGCTACCAGCCGTTATACCAACAATTTTCCCTCCTATCTTCCTCTGCTTATCTAACTGCACGTCATTTGAAAAATTGTTATTCAGCAAAATTAATTCATTTTTGTATAAAACGCAAACGAATCAAAACCCAACCCACAAAACTTATCGTTTTGACTTGGAGACAGAGAAGAAACCTAACATTCGAGAGATTTCTTGAAATCTTGTTCCCCAGGATTATAGGGGGTCAATTCTTGTCACTTGTATGCATCGTTTAAGAGAGGAGAAACACTAAAACACAGAACCGAGGAGTGTTAGGGCAGAATTTAGGGGAAGTTTGGCATGGATTTACAGGGGGATTTAAGTCAGATTTATGCTTAATCCAGCCAAATGGTTTTTGTGCTCGCATTAAATCCCGGTGATGGGTAAATCCTGGATTTAAGGATTTACGGCTTAAATCCCAGATTTACTAAATCCTTCGTTTCGGCGAATTTATAGATTTGGCCGAAGAAACGTGTGAAAGGTAGAAAGTTACCTTCACAGCAGGCGAACTATCGTTGTTGCTTCCGATCAAAATGTCGTAACTTCCGATACGACAGGAAGGGAAAGTCATCGAAGGAGCGAAGTCAAACAACTACGAAGGAGCCGAATCACCTCATGCGAAGCAAACAACAGCTACGAAATTTGATGCAAATAAAGGTGGAGCCGTGGAGTAGCATGAGTGCGTCGTTTGAATTTATTTTTTCAAAATGGTGAGCATATTTCCAAAAATACCCCAAATTTAACATGCTATATTATCCATTACATATTTTTAGTTATAAAATAATATGCGTCTCATTTTGATTTGTTGGTTCACAACTTTATTTATTTATCAAGCGGTTCTAAGTTTAAAGCTTATAGTCTTAAAAAAGTTATAAAATAATTAGAGTAGTAACATTCAAAATTGTGGTATTAATTTAATGTATAATTAAGGGAATTTTGTATGATAGAATATAATTTATATTAAAAATTTACACATATACCACAAAATTATTATATATTTATATATCTAATATCTAAATATTTGTATTTACTTGTATCACTTTAAATAAACTATTATTAGTAATATTCTTTACATGATTTAAATATTTGAATATTATATAAATAAAAAAAAGTTTTAGTGCTAAATATATAAAAATATAAATAATTTTCTGATATGTATGCAAATTCCATAATTCCTAAATAAGCAAAACATTATTTAAAATTTATGATTAAAAATTTTTTCAAAAGAAAAAAAAAATAATTGTAAAAGGACTTAAACATCTAATGGGTAGTAAAAATGTTAATGATTATCATAATTGTCATATAGTCCACAAATAAGAAAGAAAATTCCCAATCATCAAATTAACATGCTTTTTTTTTTAATTCCACCAACTAAAGTCAACTTAATTGTTGGTAATTAGGGTAAATATGATCTATATTTGAGTAATGTTTTGTTTATTCCAAATTTAATTACTAGATCAAAACATAATTAATAATGAAATTATGCCCTTGTTCTTTTCCTATTAGTTATGAATTCATATATATATATATATATATATATATATATATATATATATATATACATGCTCCAAGTGCACGTGAATAAAATTTAAGAAATAAATCTAAATATAATAAAATATTATATTATAGATATTTAATTATATGAAAGAATAGTAAAAAATTAATTACAATAATGATTGTCTTATTAATAAGTTAATTATTCATATAAGATTATATTTGATAAAATATATTAATTTTTTTATAATTTGATGCTAAAAAAATTATATGTTAGTAGAATTAATATAGCAATAACAAGAATCAAATTACATTTGAAAGAATACCTTAAATTTATAGTCTCAAAGTAATAGTGGGATACCACTATATTAAGCCAACATGATGCTAAAAGAATATATTACACACAAAAAACCAATGACTAAAATGAAGAGACTATTAATGTAGTTTAATATTTGGAAGTATGATATAAATAGCATATCCATGCAAAGCGACCCCCCAAGAATATATTACACCACAAACCTTAGTTGGATTGATGGACGAGCATGATTAGTAACCCCCCAACCCATGTTTGAATCCCCTTTCATGCGACACGACCCTTTAAGTAGAAAAAAAATAACTACAGGTCCAGCAATTGTGGGGCTGGTTGCTTATAGGCTAGTAGAGGGATTAGTTACAACGCCAAACACATCCTATGTAGTGATAGCGAGTAAATATCCCCATTCCCAAAGAAAAAAAAATAAAGCGGTAGTAGAATATGATAAGTCAAGACCAAGTTCAAATTTGAATCCAAATGAATAAATAACAAGTTAAGGCTCCTCATTTAATATAAAACTAATAGAAAATATGGTGTCCTTTAATTTTAATAGTTAATTACTCTTTTATTTAATTAAATATATAGTTTTAAAAAAAATTGAAAAAATAGAAACATAATCTATAAGAATTGATCGCAATGGCAACAACAAAAAATTTGCATTGATAAAACAATGCCTTCCATTAATAATAAGTTTATCGAGTGTATTTTTAACAGCAATCAATCCTACAACATCATAAGCATCTTCCAAAGGCCATAAATATGGCTATTTATTTCATTTTATGTTCATATCAAAAACCTGAACATAAATAATTGAGCTTTTTGAGTTTGTAAACATAACAAACAAATATCTAATATATGGCTTGAACATGCAGCAGCAATTGGCAGTACAAAAGCAATAGTGTATACTAAAAAAACCTCTGATAAGTATAAAGAAACAGGTCAAACACACCGATTATCAATACATGATATATATGCAGTACAAATTTGATGAGAAGAGAGCAAATGTTACAGGCATTAAGGGATAATCCTCTGATCCTCAGTTACAAGCTCATCCATCAGACAATGAAAAAATCCAAATCTATGGCATACATTTTATCACCATAAATTGGTTCTAAGTATGAGTGTGAGTAAATAATACATTGTGCTGAGAATAAAATCATTCTTGTCATCCATAGCTTAATCTAGAATCCAATGGCCTCATCTGCGTATGGCGGCGAGGAACTCCAATCTCGCAAGCATTGACACGAGCAGCAAACCGGAGCGAGCAGATGGATTCATTGGCTGATGAAGCCTCTGGGGAGATGTTGACAAACATCAAAGTTTTCGAATCACCCCCGAGACAAGGCTAGAATCACCAAAAGTATAGTTAGAATAAACTGGAAGAAGAAAATACTCTTTGCAAAAACAGTTAGTATGCAAGAATACTAGAAATCCAAGCTAAAATTACCTGTAGAAGGTAGGTCAATTTTGAGTTTCTATAAGGGACATGATCCTCCTTCTTTGCAATTGCAAATATCACATCACTCAAACAAGACAAGCTTTTGTTGATGGCCTTAAGCAATTACAGAAGAAAATATCTCAAATCCATCAAAAGATAAAATTAAGCACACTAAACAGGATAAGTCTTACCTGAGTCTCCTTTAACCTATCACCAGTTGAGCCACTTTTGGCAAGACGTTCACTTCCAGCAAGATCTATTAGGTTCAAAATACCTTGAACCTGTTGCTCTGTGGCCTAAAAATAACAAGCCAATCAGCTCCTGTATTTCCTTACTAACTTAGCGAGATAGGAAGGAAAAACAGGCAAGACTCACGTCATTCATTCCTGATATTCGTAGGGTGAATACAAAATGACTTCTTGATGACTGTTCATTCATTTGTGTCTTTCCAACAGATCTAACGATAAAAAAATTGAAAATAAAATCAAAAGTTGAATTTTAACTTTCATAAAGAAAAATCATAAAAATATTACACATATCATTAAAAAAAAATCTTTACACATCAGTCAGATCCCTTGCATGTAGAAGCAAAGTGTCTATTGGCACTCAAAAATCAGGAGGGAATTACGTGTTTATTGGCACTGAATATAACGTAGAAGCACAAATGGTCTGTTTTATGCTTTAAATATAACGTAGGAGCACTATAGACCAGCAATAAATCCAGTTACGCTTTAAATGTTTGTCATTATCCTAGATTAATGGCATACTATGTTAGATTTTATTACTACGTAAGTAAAATAAAAAATAAAAAATTCAAATACAAAAGGGAACCAAGTGTATGATCTCCATATTACTATATTACAAGTTACCTGCTCTGTGCTGCTTGATTAAGAAGGAAAGAGACTTCATTTATGCTGCAAACATCAACCACGGTAAGGTCAGACACAAGCGTGTTACCAGTTGAATCATGCTTTATCGTATATTGCTTGTTAGCATGTGTTGCATCAGTGCTACCACATCGATTCGGAGATAATAAATCACGGATTGTTTCATTGTATATCTCCAGCATTGATGCCTACAATAAACAAAAGCATAATGGTCGTTAAAAAAACATTAATTTTTCATTATTAAAAAAAATGAAAGAGTGACAGCTAAAATGAATTTGAAAAGTCAAACCTGCATTTTGTATTTCCACCCCTGGTATTTCAGGGCTTGACTAGTCTCAAAGATTTGTTCCAAGGATCTTGGTATTAATCCTTTCTGCTCGTGAGCTTCTGGTTTTCCCATCATGGTATAGGTTTTGCCTGAACCAGTTTGTCCATAGGCAAAAATACAAACCTAAAGGAATTGTAAGTAACTTAGCAGGATTGTGAATTATTTGAAGTTCAAAAAGAAAAACTTAGTGGGGCATAAAATGTAACAATGTACATGCAGCAAGTTTTTAGATAAGGGATATCTTTCAAAAGGAAAGGACGAAAATAGTACGAAACAAAATTGTGTTCTAATTGAAGGATAAAAAAAGATCAATTTTTAAACTTCTACTTTTATGCACATGATATGGAAATCTACCCTATTTACAAAACTATCATTCATCTCAAAATAAACTAGTAAATTCATGTATGTGTATGCCATCAAGGTTTGGGACAGACTTTCATCTTAACTAAAAACTTTAATAGCATACAAGTAAGAAATTGGACATCTCTTGTGGAAAAACCTAAATGATTATGAAAAAATTCAATCATTTCAAGTTCACAATGCATTGAGACGACCCAATTGATCCTCAACATATGCCCAGATTAGAAAGACATTGCCTTTTATGTACAAAAACCTGCCTAGCAATAAACTACTAAACCTAAATCTAAACATTTAGGCTAATATACCAAAGAGGCAAACCATACATAAATAAGTATACAATCGTTGATCTAAATTCCATCCAGCAAAGGTTTGGCCACACGAGCAAACCATGTGAGAATCAAAATCTGATCTAAATTCCATTCAACACAAAAGCCTCCCAAACCTAATTCCAAATCTACACGCTGGACAATTTCTGCACATACTTTTCATTGGCTAAATAAAAAGATAAGAAAAAGGCAAGCTATAACTCTAGATAAATCTTTCCCCTACTGCATGACACAGAAAAAGCACAATTGTCTATTGCCCAACTCTAGCTTGGCCAAAATAAAGTTGCATCCCATAACAATCCAAATTAGGAATTCGGATGCCACACATAAAAAAAACCTGTGAGTCACATGTGCATATTAGAATCCAGCACTCACTTTACTTTTGAGTCCAATTCTCCTTATGTAGCTTTCAAGGAAAAGCAGCGTTGTTGGATACATTTTAATTTAACGGTGTTGTTTTATGCACATGTGACTCACATTTTCAATTGAAGGTGGTAACCCATCGCTAGGAATCCATAAAAACCAAGCAAATTAAAAGAGAAAAAATACAAGCAGCTGCAAGGAGTATAAAGAAGCTGAACTTACCTTATAGCCATCAAGTGCGCTTTGTACAAGCTGTGAGATTTCAAAAAATACATCCTCTTGTGATGCTTCATGACCAAATACTTTGTCAAAAGTAAATGAATGGTTTTGAGCTGCTCAAATAATAATAATAATAAAAACCATTTCACAATCTATTTTTTTCAACTAATTTGTTGTCTAATACACTAAATTAGAGAAAATGCTCCCTGCAACTAATGAAAAAGAAATCTCTTACCATTGTGCATCAAGTCAATGCCACGTCCAAGACATTCAACGCTTGTTGGATACGACACAACTATTCCATCATCTCCCCTATAGTCAATATCCGGTAAAACAGGCCGTACTCTACAGAACACTCGAATGTTTCCTTTCAACTCCTATAAAACAAATAGCTAAATAAAATAAATATTTGAAGTACTAAAAGCATAAAATATAATTAAGAAACATACCAAAATGGTGTTATGTAGCTTCTTCCGGAGCTTCTCTGCTTCAACAAGTTGGTACTCCAAATCAATCACATGACTTTGCAGCTCACTAACCAACTTTTTATTAGTTTCATTTTCTTGGATGATCTCAATGGATGTCAAGTCAGCCCTCTGAATAAATACAATCAAAAGCATTTTCTCAAAAAATAGAAATTTGAAATGTGAACTGGCATTTTGATGTCAAAGTTATACTAATAGTAAACTTTAAAACTAACATAACACTAGGTATAAATAATAGATGTTTGGAAGGACTTTGTGGAAGCTTCAAACCTTGAGCTTCTCATTTGCAGCGGCTAGCTGATATTGTAGACTTTTTATTTGATCTTGTTGAGAAGAGCATGTCTCCTGGAAAAGCATAATAATACTTAAGAAAATGTGAGGAGATAAACATAAAGAAGAAAACTAAAGTGTACCGAAAAAAGCAAAAAAAGCGAACCTCTAGTGCAGAAGTCTTTGTAAGAGCAATATTCATTTCCCTACTGGACTTTCCATGAAGTTCTTCATACTTCTTAAGCTCCACGACCATGCATTGAACGTGCTCTAGTTGTTGATCACGATCAACCCTGACTTGTTGTAATTCCGTTCTGAGACATCCTACTTCCTTCCTGAATTCTTCTCTTTGTTTAATTGCTTCTTGTTGAGATGACTATAAAAGGATCAAGATTAGAAACTAAACATCTCAAATACCAATAATGAAATAACAAAAATTGTTTAAAATACTTAAAAATACTTCATCATCATAGCAGATTAATAGATTACAAGCAACTGAAGCTACTGATTATTAATAAGACAATTTAAGATGCTTTACAAAAGGAAAATTGAATCAATTTCAACAAAATTTAATAGTACAACTCCTGCAAACGATCAGTGGTACAAACTATGGTAGAAATTTTTAAAACATTAAATAATCTCCGCAAAGAAAAATGTATGCATATTATGATAAAACTATGGTAGGTGGATAAGAAAAGCATTGCCTATGCATGTTTTCACGAGTCATAACTCATCATCATCATGATTATTCTTATCCTGACTATTTGTGACGGGTCTATAATTAAATTCTCATTTTTCATTCTTTCTTGCTAGTCTTAACTGAGGTGTTAAACCACTTATCACATTTATAAGGAACTTTCCATTTTAACAATTGAGATAAAGGAATAATACAATATGTATGCATGCTAATGATATGCAAAAGTATAATAATCAAATGCATCAACTAAAACAACTAGCTTTCAAATGACACAGTTCAAGCATGTATAATACTTGTAAGTCATTGCATTACAGGAAACAGTCTATTGATTCAAAATAAAAAGATTACATTAATCATTGCATTACAGGAAACACGATTATTGACAATAATGGCATGACTATTGTTAAATCCATAGATGGATTAAAACATCACCTACAACAAAGATGCAGTCCTTAAAGAAAACCTAAACAAATAACATGTAAAAACCTAAACAAATAACATGTAAAAGAGTGGATTTCAAAACTATCAATGATGCAGCTTGTAGAAAAGAAAAGAATAAAATAAAATAAAAAGCTACTTTCCTCCTAATAAACAACAATTTATGATTTAAAAACTAATTTGAATTAATATGCTCACCCTAATAGTATCAAGTTGATTCTTAAGCGAACTGGATTGATCCCTTAATCCTGCGAGAGTCTCCATCATAGCAGTCTTATCCTTTTGCAACTTGGTTATAGTATCACCGTTCTTCACAGCATCAGCTTGAAGGTTGCTATTATATTGTTGCAGACTGGTATTATATTCTTGCAACCGTTTGTTTGTCTCTTGCACCATTTTTATCTATTTTGTAACAATGGAGAGGAGTTAGTATTAGTTTTTCACAACTCATATAGGTCCATCAAAGCATTTGGCCTTACCTGATCATTAAGATATTTAATCTCTTGAGTGGCTTTCTCCAGCTCTTCCAACAGACCAGAACGCAAGTTTTCAGAAGCAATTTTTGCCTCAGCCTCTTTCTCGTAAGATTCAATAGCAGCCTGAAAAAAGGGCATATCCAACGAATGTCAAATCACATAGAACAGCAAAATATAGTTTATTTTCCAACAAATACCATTTTATCCGCCTCTTCCTTCCTAAGTCTTTCCTCCAAAGAGACCACATGTTTCTGATGTTCCCCATTCAACAAAGTTAGCTCATCAATCTTGCAACTCGTATGGGCCTCTAAGAAAGAAATAAGAATTTTTTTTTAAAATTTTTTATGAGAGTGGAGAATCATAAAGAAAATAACATTAACAAATTAGACATTTACCAATCTCAGAATGCCTTCTTTGTTCTGATTCTATCATGCCACGAAGCTTCTCCTGCTCAGCTAAATATCCATCTTCAAGCCCCATGTACCAATTGATGCAGGCCTTGAACTTTTTAATGATATCCCGCAACTCTTTATTCCTTCCCTGTAAAATTCATATCAAATAGTGGTAAGCAGTGAAGATAAAAAATTAAAAAAAATTAAAAAAAACATGAACGACAAAACAAAAGAGATCAAGAATAAAACCAAAATAACAAAAGACCTAATACCTTGTCATCATTTCTATTCTTGGGATTTAGCTTTTCAGCCAACAACTTCTCCACATCTTCTCTAGACTTAAACTCGAGCAGGCCTCCAGTGCTATCTCCATTAGAGCTTTCCGAAGCTGGCACAGCAACCCTACTCCCAGGTATAGCATGTACCGACTGAGGTGCGCGAGAGCGCGTATATGCCGCTTGACCCACCATCTTCTCTCCCCCGATCTTCCGCCTCTTATCTATTCGCAAGTCCTCCAAAACCTCGCCCTTCTGCAAAATCATTCCATTTTTGTGCAAGCCGTAAGCCGATTAGAACCAAAACCACATAACTTAGCTGGTTAAGATTAAGGCTTGGAAGCAAACCTTACATTTGAGGGATTTCCAGAAGTATTGTACGCTGGGGTCATGGGGGGTTTGTTCTGATTCCTCAAGTGCATCGTTTAAGAGAGGGGAAACCTAGATCCGGGAGGGTTAGTGTGGAGGTTAGGGTTTAGATGGAGACAGACGTGCTGTCGATTGGGGTGGGAGTGGGGCCGTGGAGTGCGGTGTAAGAAAGGCGAAGAGCACAGACTTTCTTGAGGAACAATAGATTGTAGCAGGAGATCCGACGAGAAATTGCAGCAAGAATTCGCAGTTTTTCTCTTCTTTCTCGATCGCATAGGATTCGTACACAGGCCGACGACAGGATCTCTCTTCTCTCTCCTCTCCTACTTGAACATCAAGCAGGAGTCTTGCTGCAAGACCGCCGTTTGAATTTTTTTGAATTTGTTTTGAATTCAATTCAGAAAACCCTACTTAACCGGCGCGTATCTCAGTCTATAATTTATTTATTTATTTGTTTTGAATTTATAATAAGCAATATATATATATTATTTTTTATATGTTAATTTAAGTTAAATTAACAATATTATTAAAAACAATCATTAAATTAAAAAAAAAAAGGAATAAATGTTAAGCATCACCACAAATCCTTCACTCATGGCTCACACACATTGCTTGCTCACCAAATAAAATTTATAAGAGTTTTGTTTCTAATCATTGCATCCACTTATTTATTTGCATTTCACCAACAACCCTCAATTTTGTAAAATAAATTCACCTAATCATATTGGCAATTAGTGTAAGTATCTTTTTTTTTTTTTTTCTTTTCTAGTTATGGGTTGCTAATATAAAATTTTAAATTTGGATCAACAAATAATCATTAGGAGAAAAAAAATAAAAAATGCACATCATAAAATACTACGTATTTCACTTTTTTTAATATTATGTGCTTCACCATTTTATTATTATTATTATATATATATATATAATAATAAATTAATTATTATTGATACGTTATCATGAAATTATCTTGATCTGGCACGAATCTCGAGGTAAAACCCAACCTGGAAACTTCAAAAATTAAACCCGGGAGCACCCAAACTTCGATGTCAGCAAGCTTACAGTCAAACTGAGCGTCTCAAAAATACGAACTCAACGACACCAAATTCGACTCAATCCAAGCCCAAATGAGCCCAAATCAAGGACCCAAAGCGCTGTTAGAAGCTTCATATCACAATTTGAGTTACCAAACAGTCTCCGATTTTAACGAGCTTATACTCAAATCGAGCGGATCGACTAGACGAATCCAACGAACCCTAGATCACCAAATTCCGACATAACTAAGGCCTTCAAATGTCCAACGAACCGTGCATGATCGTAGAATTCAATATCGGCCGTCCATTCGACCACTCCCTATTCGCCCTGATCTCACGCCTATTTACGAGCTATGCCACTCCAGAAAATCTATAAATAGAGCCCTCATTTCTCATGAGAGGGGGTCCAAGCAAGAAGAGAAGAAGAGAAGAGGAGAAGAGAAGGAAGAAGAGAATGAAGAGAAGGAAGAAGCTCCTCCTCGACCACCGCCGGAACCTTGTCGGACCACCGTTGGAGCCTCGCCTGACCACCGCGGGAGCCTCGCCGGACCACCGTCGTTGCTTCGCCGAACAGCCACTTGAGACCCTGTGCTTAACCAGGACACCACCTGAGGTTCGGACTTCTGCTGGGCCACTACCTGATGCCTAGAGTTCTACCAGAGTATCGCCTACCACAACGGTTTTTCTGACCCCGGTCTCCTGCCGACTGCGATTCTTCTGACCTCTGTCGCCTACTATGGTCCTTTCGACCTCCATCAACAGACAACAATCTTTATGACCCCGGTCTCCTGCCGACTACAGTCCTTTCGACCTCCGTCACCTACTATGGTCCTTCCGACCTCCATCAATAGACAATGGTCTTTCTGACCCCGGTTTCCTGCTGACTACGATCCTTCCGACCAAACAAACGTGTATATCTAATTCCTACCATGTAATACACTCTATATGATGTACATTTGTGACATCAAGCCAAGGCCTTCTCCCTAAGAAGGCCTCATTTGTAATCAACTACAAATACTAGTGGATTCATTCAAATTGGGCTAAGCCCAGTGGTTTTTCCCCTTTTTAGAGGTTCTCCACGTAAAAACTCTGGTGTCTCTTATGAATACTACACCCTCTCACTTATCTGATTGTGTGCTGGATCTTCGTACAATGCTAAGACGTTAAACTATATTTCTCTACCGCCGCGAATATTCCAAAACGCAACAATTATTATTCTTATTTTTGAAATAAAAAGAGTTTATTAAACAAACTATTATTAAAAAATAATAAGTAAATGCAAACCCGCATTCAAATGAGTTATTACAAATCCGCAATATAAGAGATGAATATACTATTGATGAACTCTAATCATTTATAAGGAGATTTTTTCGGTTTAAGAGATTTAAGAAAAAAAAAAAGATCACTCCTTCAAAATGTCAAGGGGTTTACAAGAACAAGGAAGAAGTTTGATATGCCATGATTAGTTAGTTGTAATGTCGCCTTATCCTAAATAGATAGTTGTTTAGGGTTTGTGTTATTAGATAAAGCGTTTAGAAAGTCTTATACAAAAAATAAGTTTATGTTAATTGTGTTCTAAAAAAAGATATTTGACTTTTGAAAAGAATAATTTAATCTTTTCAAGTGATTCTTCCAACATCACATCATATTTTTAGAAATATTCTACCCACTCAATTTGCTTATGAAAGACAATTTAATCTTTTCAATGATAATTTAGTTGTCGTTTGGAACGACTTTCTTATTGCATCTCAAAAAGATTTTTTAATATAAAAATTGATTTTTTTTTCTAAAAAGTTATTTTAAGAAGCAATAAAAAAATCATCCCAAATGAATCCTTAATCTTTTCCAGTGCTTATGAACACCATAATATCCTCATAACGCAAATGAGAGCACATGGACTAGCTCATGCTTAATGAGAAAAAGGGTATGGTTGTTATATAAAGCTACATCCTATAGGGGTTGTTAGGTGTAGGAATATTTATTTGGTCCGGACACCTGACGTAGCTCTACATCCGGACGCCAATAATATGTCGCCACGTGCTCTTACTCTTTACTACGCAGCCCGACGACCCGACCTGCACCGGAACCCGGTATTGCTATGTATTAGCTGATTTGTGCATACCATGGTATTGCTAGGTTTTGCTCGGTAACAAGAAATACCATTGTGTCAATACCAATACCTAGTAATACCGAGCAGGTATTGCTCGGTATTGCTCGATATTGCTAGATATTGATCTTGACAGAGCGGTATTTCTCGTTATTGCCAAGCAATACCTAGCAATACCGAGCAATACCTAACAATACCGAGTAATACCTAGCAATACACGAGCATAGCAATACCGGGTTCCGGTCCGAGTCGGGTCATCGGGCCGCGCGGTAAAGGGTAAGAGCATGTAGCGACATATTATTAGAGTTCGGATGTAGAGCTATGTCCTCCGGACCTAATAAAAATTCTAGGTGTAGAGAGCCAAAAAAGAGTAGGAAGACAATATTATATGAACTAGAGAAAATTCAACGGTTCAATTGTGTAGTTGTTGATCTCTATTTTTGCAATTCACTACAAATTAATTCCCTTTATTTTAGGTTGACTTAGATGGTCCATACTCCTCGAATGTTTCGGGGTATATAAGCTCTTTCTTTTCTAATAATATTTCATTAATTGTGTCAAATTAAAATTTAAAATTTTGTATATACATAGTTGACACATCAAGCTCAAACATAATTATTTCTAAATCATTTATTTCAAACGTGACTCAAATATAAAAGTTAAGAAGAAAAGCTAATACTTGAAAGCTCGAAAATTATAATCTTTCTCAAGTCCCCATGACTACTATATCAAAGAGAAAGTTTAACTAGGGGTAAATGATAAGTGTATGTAAATGTTTTTTTTTTGGTGTCCTCCTATAAGAATAGATAGTAATAATTTTAATATTGATCGTTTCAATCGAGTATTGGGCCATTGAAAGGGAAAATATTGGTCTCAATCAACTTAAACCATATAGACATGATCATGATATATAGTTGAACAAGGCTACTTTATTTAATAAGTACTGACAAGCACCTACACACATAAATATTCTAAAAGTTTTCTCCTCAATGATTATGCTTGTAGAAAATATATAGCATTGTGAAGATATACATGGAAGATTTTTATGGTTCAAATTATAATAACTAAAGGCTTATAATGATACATATCTTCTATAATCATAATGGATATAGTCAGATTCTTTTATGAGAATGCAATCCCAGGTAATGTTGCAACTTCACCTGCTTATTACAATATGCATGATTCATTCACTTGGAAACTATGTGAGAGGTTTCAAACCTCCATCTTTGTAGGATTTAAGGACATGAATTTTAAAGGAGTTGTATAATAAAGAGAAACTCAATGAGGAAGTTAAGTGGAATTGAACTCAAATAGATGTAATTATTATGATCATATATGAATAATAGAAGTTTAATAAAGATATTAATCAATAATCCTTATGACGTTGTATTTTAGAAGTTAATTGAGTTCGTTGCTACCGAGGTTTCCATTTTCTTTTATGGGCCACTCTTCACCCATCATTCCTCATATATATCATTGGGATGCAAGCTTTTGTATATAATATATTAGATGGATGGTCAGGTCTGATCAAGTGAAGGAAATTGAGTTTATCTTTGAATTACTAGACAACATTGTTGAGAATGTTGAAAAGCACTTAGTAGTCCCAGTGATAACAGATACACCAATGTTTATATATAGGGCTACACATACCAAATTTATGGAGAAGAGGAAATATTTATATTGAGCTTCATGTGTCGCACATTGCATATATCTCATTTTTTGAAAAGCTTGGTGAGCTACCTCAACACAAGAATACACTTAGTAAAGCAAAGAAGATAACTAAATTTATTTACAACTATTCTTGGGGTTTGACACTCATGAGAAAATTTTCAAAGAATGAAATACTTAGGCATGCAACAATAAGATTTGCCACCGCTTATTTGACATTATAGAGTATGTTGGATGCTAGGCAACTTTTAGAATCAATATTTAACTCTACAAAGTGGTTGAGTTGTGCATGGGCAAAACAATCTGAGGGGAAAGATGTTAGAAATATTATTCTAAATGTCAAATTTTGTCAAAGTCTCATGTATGAAATTATAACCACTAAACAATTAGGGAAAGTTTTAAGGATGGTGGATACAGAGAAGAAACCTGCTATGTGTTTCATATATAATATTATGTAAGAAATAAAAGAAATGATTATCCTTTATTTAGGAGGGGAAGAGGGAAACTATAGAGAAATTTATAATATTATTGATTAAGGTAAGAGTTACAGCTTCATCAGCACTTAACATAAATCATGTTATTATTTGAACCCTTAATATCAATATGCACAAATAAGTATACAAATTTTGAGATAAAATTATGATTATATTATTGCTTGAATAGATTTGTAGTTGATCCAACTGAAAAATCAAATGCAGACATGACATTGGTACCATGTAAGAGTAAAGAAGTTTTTTTAGGATTACAAGAGACAAGTGATCCAAGTAATTTTATTTTCTATTTTAATAATTTATTAAAAAGTCATTCTATGAGTACTAACTATATTCATTCATGCAAATTTTAGTTGAGTGGTGGTTTAATTTAGTGATGGCACTATAGAATTACAACATTTCATTGTGAAGATTTTGGGATTAATGCACTCTTTATCTGGATGTAAATGTAATTAGAGCACGTATAGCCAAGTGCATACATAGAGGAGAAGTCATTTGTCTACATTGAGGATGAATTCATTAATGTACATTATATATAATAAGAGACTCAAAAAATTGGAACTTAAAGAAGAAAGAGATGAAGGATGATGAAGATCCTTTAATTTGTGAGGATATGACATCATATGATGAGTGATTTATTGATGATGAAGCGGGATGATGCCGTCTGAATTACGAGAAGAAGATTTGAATGATAATTTCTTCGATGGAGCATCTACATCCATTATAACCCAAGAACAAATAAAATATTTTAGAACTTATTTATCTTAATATACTACTCATCTTTATATTATTGAAAAATCTACAGGGAATATGAAGATAACTGATATAGAAGAAGAAAAAGCAAATTGAAAGACATTGGACTGCATACGAGATGAGGTAAGGGAGAGAGCAATTTATTATAATGATGATTCAAATGAAGATCCTCTCAATGATGATAGTGCTAATGACTTCTAAGTTGTTATATCATTACTATTTATTTTTTGAATTACATGTCAATGAACATGATATTGGGTAGGATATAATTTTGAGTTGAACTATATTTTATGTTGTCTTATTATTGTGATATTTGAATTTCAATTCAATTTCAAACAATTTATTACTTGTCATTTCATATCTTATACAATTTTATGTTTTATATATAACTTCTAATATATTATTAGATTATCAGACAAAAAAAATCATAATTTTGATTTTACGTAATTTTTTAATTTTGAGACTTATCCAATTGCGTAATTTTAAAAATTGATGACATACATAAATATTTTCAGATAATTTAAATTATATTTCTAAACCAACACCTTAAATAAATAAAAAAGCAAAACTTTCATAGTCAATTCTATGAAAATTCGTGCTCATTCGCTATCCAACTAGTTGTTAAGTCACTTCGGTGACGGAGAGTCGTCGAATTAGATTACAATCAACATAAGCATTATAGTTAAAAAAAATACAATAAAAAATAGCTGAAAATAACAACCCATCCTTTGCATATATCAAAATATTGATACAAATATATATTATATTAAAAATAATTTAATAATTCTTAAATTTATTTTAAATTAATATAACATAAAAGTTTTATATGTAATACAAATTTCAAAGTGAATTCAATAAATTTTAAATTATTGTAATATAATTTGTATCAGAGAATTTTACACAATTTAAAAGCCTTGTGAGGTTATTCTGTCGTAGGTGACCTTCAAAAGCTTCGTTCATAAACCTTCTTATTTTTTTTTTTTAAACCAGTTGTATTAAAATCTATTATATTTTTTATGCACCATCTTGTTGCATATTTGAATTGAAGAATTTTGAAATTAAATTTATGATCATGTAAACTCCGATTTCAATAAGCTAGTCTTGAATATCTAGACGAGACAAATTCAATAACATTTTAAAAGTTGTATGATTTAAGTTCAAATTAATGAGCTTAAATCAAACATTAGATATATAATATAAAACTTTAGTATAGTAGCTAAGGAGCAAAATGATATCCAAATATAACAGGTTTCAGAATTAAATCGAAAGTTGACAAATCTGACATGCCCAAATTCATCTATTTCTGACAACATTAAGGCACTTAAAGTTTAAAAGATCAAAATAAACATGAATCATATGATAGAGTATTTTAAATTTTATATAAATTTACGGGGCATGCAACTCCTTAAAATTTATAAATAAGACTACACTTACTACATGAGGGGGGGCTTTGACCTTAGCTTAAGAATCATGAGAACTTAAGAGGCATGAAGAATCTCTGAGTTCCATTGCCCAACTACTGCCATTTGGCCACTGCTCAAAGGTCATTGTGGCATGATCGTTGTAGTTGGATCATCATCCAATAATCTATGTTAGACCACCACACGATCGTCGCTAATGGATGACCGCTACCAGACTATCATCGTCCAACTATAGTCATTTGACCGCCATCATTCTCATAGAGTTTTTTGAACTTCATCGCCCTCCTTTGGTTCTTAAGCCAATATTATTAACAACAGTCTTCCAACTATTATGCCTCTACTATGATCCTTTAACCACTATCACTTGATTATGAATCTCCAATCATCCTCCCTCGATAAGAGTTCATTATCCAACATTGCCCAACAACGGTCCCATGAACGTCATCCCCCGATTATGGTTATCCAACCACCATCGTCCAACTATTGTCGTGTAATTATTGTCCTTTGACAATCATCAGAATACAATCTTTCGATCAATCCTCAAACTATAGTCGACCTCCTATGATCCTCAAATCGTTGTCGCCCAACTATTGTCCTTCGCTTATTGTTGTCCAATTACGATCCTCTGGCCAATATTACATGATTGCAATTTCCTAACTACAATCACTTAGCTACAATCTTCTAACCATCATCGCCTCATTTCAATCCAGCTACCACTATCATCCAACTACAGTCCTTTGCCCACTTGTACCTTACTGTGATCCTATAAACATTGTCACTCAACTATAATCACATAACTACCCTCGTCTGACTATGATCCTCTGCCTTCTATCACTCTATTATGATCCTCAGATCACTATCACCCAACTATCGTCCTCGAACACTATTGTCTGGCTATGACAATACAAGTATTGTGACATGACTACACAAACTCCAACTAACTTTGTAATTTCTCGTTGCCAACAACGTCAATGCATGCTATCGCCTATTTGACAATATATGCATGTTGTCAACATCAACTCTACCTTTCAACATTATGATCAAAATATAAACTAAACTTTTTAGTCCCCGATCTCCTTTTTGAAGGGATAGTAATCACAAAAAAAAAAAAAAAAAAAAATCTTTCGAAGAGAACTCGCATGCAACATGACACTTTCAATTTTAAAGTTGATTTAAAATCCAAACTTATTCAAATCAAACTAACTACAGACAAAATCAGAGTACTTGAAATTTGTTTTAAGTTGAGTTGTAATTAAACTATTATATATAAAATATATAATAAAAAGCATCATATTAGTATGTAATTCTTTCATTTGTATATTACGGATGCCTTACTTACATAAATATTTTCAGTTAATTTAAACTATATTTCTAAACCAACATCATTAAAAAAAAGAAAAATCAATTAGGGCCGATTTTCAATTCAGCCAAACTTTCATAGACAATTTTATGAAAATTTTTGTTCATTCGCTTTCCAGCAAGTTGTCAAGTCACTTTGGTGAGGGAGAGTCGCCACATTTTATTACAATTTATTTAAGTATTATAGTTAAAAATATAATAAAATAAAGCTGAAAATTACAACCCATCTTGGATATACAAAAGAGAACAAAAAATGATATCTTTCATTTGCATCTTCTCCATCCATCCAATGTAAGGGATATAATATTTTTTTTCTATCAGTAACTTCTGTGCATCACTATATTATATATATAAATTAACGATTTATTTTTCTGTGAGGACGCCGTACATCGTCCAAAGACCAATCAGAATGCGTCACATCACTCCTTTGCTTGTTACCACGGCTCAGTACAGCTTGGTATCGCTCAGTACCATGACTCGGTATCGCTGACATGACGTATTCTTGTTGGTCTCCAAATTAACATGCACAAAAGGACATGTTTGGATGATGAAAATTTGAAGGCAAGCAAAGTTATTTTGTATAAAGCAAACTTCTATTTTGATTCAAAATAAAGTTGACAAAGCAAAGGAAAGCTACTTCACTCCATAATTTATTTTCTATTTCACCCTAATTAATGTTATGCTGCCCCAATTCTTTTTTATCCACCCTAAAAAAAAAGATTAATTTCTCCCCTACCTTTAATCATGATATTAGTAACATTGATTGGAACTATGGCTTATCTTTAGTTCTTGAAGCAGTGTGATTTCTTTAAGAATTAAGAATTAAGATAGATAGGAAGTGAACTTAATTTAGGCCTTATTTTGGGACTGTTTTCTTAATGCTTTTTAAACCAACTTTTTAGTTCAAAAAATTTAATTTTTATACTAAGAAGATGCTTTAAAAATAATAAAAAAATTGTCCTAAATAAAGCATTAATATTTTCTCTGTTCTAATTAATATTTATTTGATATCAATGTTGACAAGTGGAAGACTTAAAAAAAGAAAATTTCCAGTGTGTACTCTTATTGTGACAAATCAGTTTGTTAACACATTTAGAAAATTTCCAGTGATGATAAAATATATTAAATACAAGAGAAAAATAGCTCTCAAGCAAGTAATTGCTCTACAAATTTGATTTGGACTGCAAGCCTCTCTTAGAAACAAGGATGATGGATACAGTGTAACATGCAGAATATTTTGTTGTATGATTATTATTATTTTTTTTACGGTTGGTATTGAAATCCTTTTGAAGATTGGCATAATTTTTAAAGATGGCAGAAATTGTATTGTAGGGGTGTTGATTTTGGGTCACGGGTCGAGTTCGGGTCGATCCCAAAACTGATCTGGGTTCAAACGGGTTAATCCTAATCCGACTCGGGTATGTAAATGGGTAGGAAATACGGACACGGACCCGACCCGACACGGGACCCAAAACGCACAGATGCGGGCGGGTGAGAGGGGGCGCGCGCAGGCAAGCGCGGGTACGCACGCGGGGGAGCACGAGTACGCGCGCAGGCAGGTGCTCGGGTAGCCTCGGGCATGGGGCGCTGGCGCTGGCAGGCTTTGTCACGCGGGCAGTATTGGGCAGCCGCGGGTGGTGCGCGGGCAGGCAGAGCAGCTTCGCGGGCAGGCAGCTGATTTTAAACAGGTTCGCGGGTTGACCCGATTTTCAAACGGGTCGATTTTTGGAACCCGAACCCAACCCGTTTTGAAATCGGGTCGGGTCCAACCCGGATTTTCCGGGTCGGGTTTTCGTGTCATGTCAAATATTGACACCCCTATCGTATTGCATGGTTGCAAAACTTTGTTGACAAGATTAGAACATTCAAGTGATATATATTTTGTTTTAAGAAGCAAAACGAAGTCGTCCCATACGAAGCCTTAAAGTATATTTGAAATGGCTGCAGCATTTTATAAAGTTGGTTGGGAAGTTGTAGCAGAGAAAACAAGTTCATTGTCATGGATGTAAAAAGCAGCTTTTCACCGCATAAATTTCTAAAACATAACGAAAAAATAGCAAGAAATGATATTGTGGTTGATGTTTAAAAAATAATTGAAAAAAAAAAATGTCCCAAACAGACTCTTAATTGAACAAAGCATAACATAATTAGTTCATAACTTGATGTATTTGTTACAGCAAACGGGAGATGAAGAGAGATTAACATTTTAGAATGGAACAAAAATCTCAGCATTTTAATAATATGATAATTAAGTGATCTTAGACTCATTAAATTTATCTAATTGAGATGCTCGCTTTGCCTATAAGCATTAAGATAAAAATATTGCTTCAATAATTATATTTAATCGAACGAAACTTTTAATGACATACCAAAATTATAGAAGATTTGGTTTATTTGTTTTCTTTATACATTATTTTTTTTATTTCTATTAAGGCTTCGTTTGAGACGGCTTTCTTACTACTTCTCAAAATAAATTTCTAGTATAAAAGTTAAAATTTTTATACTCGAAAGCTGATTTAAGTAAAAAGCCGTCCCAAACGAAGCCTAAGTTTTAATTTTTAGTCCAACATATTAAACATAATGCCATGAAACTATTAGCTTTCTGTAGTATCGTTTAGTAAGAAAATGTAGTAAAACATGAAAATTGGATGTGCATATGATCAATAAAATGTTAGGTAAACGATGTTAACATAAGAACTGTAGCATTTACAAAAGTTTGAACATATTGAAAATGACCATTAATATATCAAAAATATATTAATAGGCGTGATTTTTGATATGTTGGACAGGCTAAACCTAAGGCTTTTGTTGGGAATAGTTTTTTTTTTTTTTTTTTGTAAGAAAAGCAATTAGAAAATAATAATGTGTGTTTGAAAGACAATTTTATCTTTTTTTTTTTCTCTTACAAAGTTGTTTTTGAATTTTTTTTGAAATTATAGCTTAAAAATGATCTTTAAAAAGTAAAAATAAAAAAGTACCCCCAACAAAATCTAAATGTTGCAATTTCTCAAAAACAAGCTTCAAATAGATCTCGTGTTATGCAAATTGAAAACGAGCTTCATCATATTACTATGAGAGATTTGTCTATGACTCAATATTTGTCCCTTATAATACCAAAAGTGGATTCTATCAATTCTACATGAAGCTCTATAGACACTAAAGACATTATTTTATAAATTTTGAATGGACTTCTTGCATTTTATCACACATTCAAAACCTCCATACGAACCAAATATCATCCATTGAGCTTTGATGATTTATATTCTTTACTATGCAGTGAAGAAATCACAATGGTTGCTAAAGCTCTACGTGATACTCATTTTCCTTATAGATTAGAATCTCAAGTAGCTCTTAATGCATATAGAGGTAGAGGTCACGCAACTGCAAGGCCCACAATCTTATATTAGAACACAAAACATAACTGTTTGTAATGCGCATACTTTGCCTATTGGGGCATCTGGTCAAGATATCCTACCCACACCAAAACGTAAGTTGATACTCAAACCTCTCTATTTCATTCCTCAACTCGAACCTAACCTTCTATATGTTAATCAACTAACGTCACAAAATAATTGTTTTGTCTTGTTTCATCCTCATGGTTTTCAAATAAAGGATTCGATGAACAAACAAATTCTTCTTCAAGGTTCCAGTCATAATGACTTGTACTCACTTCAATCAACAGTGCCTTCATCCACCTCTCAATCTGCCTTTTTAGTTGTCTCCTACAACTCAGATATTTGGCACAAGCGTTTGGATCATCCTTATATGACCGCGATGATTTCACTTCTATGCAAGTATATATGCTTACATTAAATGTCTTCTTAGTTCATTTTCCTATACTTCATGTTTGCAAGCAAAATGTCATAGAATTAGTTTTCCCTTATCTACATTATGTACTTCAAAATCATTACAATTAATACATTCTGATATATGGGGACTGTCTTTAGTGTCCACATTTAATGTTTTTAGTTACTATGTTCTATTTCTTGACGATTTTACTCGCTTTTATTAGGTCTATCGAATGTTTGTTAAATCCGAAACATTCATTAGATTTCAACAATTCAAACTTCTTGTAGAGAAACAATTTTCTCACTCAATTGTTACTCTACGAACAGATTGTGGTAAGGAATTTATAAATAATTCCTTCAAATATTTTTTAAAGCAGAAATGGCATAACCCAACAGATCTCATGTCCTTATACACTGTAATGGAATGGCAATGTTGAACGCAAGCATTATCATCTGATTTAAAGTTTTAAAGTACTCACACTATGCTTTTAGATGCAAACTTTACATATCTATTTTGGGTATATGTTTTTTTAACAACAACTTACCTCATCAATCGAATGCCAACCTCTTTTTTACAATTTCATTCTCCTTATGAATTGTTAACTAGTGAAACTCCAAATTATCTTCAATTGAAAGTTTTTGGCTGTAGGTGCTATCCACTTCTAAAGATATTATTGAATCTCCTCCAGTTCCAATAAAACACCCTATGCTCACTCGAACTCAAACAGGCAATCTCAAACCAAGACAAATATTCAAACTTTGCATCAATCTACTTCTCCTATTGATCTAACATGTTATATTGTTGTTGCTAAAACTCCTCACTGGAGACTTACAAGCCCAAGGAATCTAGACTTTAGTTCCACCAATAGCTGATCAAAATGTTCTTGGCTCAAAATGGTTATTTAAAACTAAATTTCATGAAGATGACACCATTGCTCGATATAAAGCAAGGCATGTCTTCACTGGCGGAGCAAGAAATTTTGTTTTGGGGGGAGGGTGTCTAAATAGTCGTCTCATTTGGAAGGTTAAAATATATTAAAATAATTCTATTTGTCGTCTCATTACTGAAGCTGTAAGATCAAATTTAAGAATGCAAATAACATGACCCTAAGAGCTTAGAAGACATAAGTATTTGCCACGGGCAGTATTAGTTTGAGGGTGAGAGAGGAGTGAAAGGGAAAACGAAAGTTGTGCTCAAGGTCGTACTTATAAGTCGCGAGAGAGGAGTAAATGAGAAAACGAACCATTGATGCTATTCATGTGTCCAGAAAAAAATATTGGTGGCTTCTGAGGATTAATAAATAAGTTTGAAAGGAAGAATTATAAAAATTAGAACAAGTTTCCTTGTTGGCGAACTTGTTACTTTATTAAGCCACTAAAACAATCAGCTTTAAGCCCCTTTAAGCGTTCAATTTTAACTTTAATCAAATTCTTCAGAGGATATCTCTTGTCCTAATCCTCCTAGCAACTCTGCGTCAAAATCTATTTTCATAATTACGTCCGCAATGGAAAGTCCACAATGAAAATTAAGTCATTCCTCCCTCTCTTTTTCAATATTTTACCCCATATGTTTTTCTCTCTCTACAGCTGCTGAATCATTGCATTTAAATTTTTTTTATACGAATACCCTTTTTGGCTCCCAATGTATATTAAATTTTTTGTTTTATTTTTATGTAGGCCAAAAAAATTTGATATCATTATTGGTTGTTAGCTTTTTTAGCCAGAAGCAGTGGTCCCTTCAAAATAAGCATATAATAGAAAAAAATAGCAAGACCTTCAAAGCTACATTTCCCAAAAGCTTAAATATTTATTAGCCTCTCTATAATTTGAATAAGGGACCACTGCCCTAACTATAGGGCTGTCAAAACCGGGTCACGGGTCTGGTTCGGGTTCAACCCGATCCGTTTTTGCAAACGGGTCGATTTTAGTCCGGGTCAACCCGAACCCGACCCGATTCGGGTATATTTTATTAAAAAAATTTATTTAATTCAATTTATTTAAATCTAAATCAAGTTGAGGTAAGATTTACTTCAATTAATTTAAAATAAATCAAGATTAATTTAATTTGGGCAATAATGTTTATAATTTTTTGAAATATCATTTACTTATTTCATAAAAATCCATTAAAATCCTCCTAAATTAATTAAAAATGGGTCAAATCGGGTTGATTTCAGGTTTCCGGGTCAACCCGAACCCGACCTGCTTTTACAAACGGGTCGAAATTCCTAACCCAAACCCGGGTTACCCGACCTGGTTTGGGTTCGGGTCGACCCGAACCCAAAATTTTCGGATCGGGTCAAATATTGACACCCCTACATAACTAAATAAGCTAAGAAACAATAATGGTACTTATGAGAAAACCATCTTGGAAAGGACCGTTGTATTTATATTTTATACTTCATAAATTTTTTTTTTTAATTTGTCATTAATTTCGAGATAATATTTTAATATTTATTTAATCAATATATTAAATTGATATTTATTATGGGTATTGATTAATTTCCATTTTGATTTTCTTTTATTTAATTTAAGTATTAAATTAACATTTATTATGAATAATAATTCACTTTCTTTTTTTTTTTTAGTTATTTTATCTCTATATATATTATGTAAAATTTGTAATATAGAAATTAAAGAGAATAATTCTTTCCCTATTTTTCTGATGTCTTTCATGGATCGATTGATGTTTGATCTCATTAAATAATGCAGATTCGATTCTATTGTTATAGAGGTAGATCGCTGTGAAGACTAAGGTTTCGTTCTGGGCGATTTTATTATTGCTTTTTAAAGTAAATTTTTAGTAAAAAATTTTATTTTTTGTACTAAAATATTACTTTAAAAAGCAGTAAAAAAACCGTCCCAAATAAAACCTAAGACTTTGTTACCCGTCGACTACATTCTTTTTGACCTCAATCTCCTAACAACAATCCTTAAGACCACTTCACCAGACAACGTTCTTTCTATCCATCGTCGCCCGCCGACTACGGTCCTTCAAACCTTCATCACCCAATTATGATCATCCTCACCACTTTCACTCAATTACGATCTTTCTGAACACCGTCACCCGCTGACTACGATCTTTTCGACATCCGTCGCACAATTATGGTCCTTCCGATCACTTTCGCCCAACTATGGTATTTCTGACCACCATCGTTTGCTGACTATGGTCCTTCCAACCTTCGTCGCCCAAATACGATCTTTCCGACCAACTTCGCCCGACTACAGTCTTGTAACCTCCATCATCCAATGACTACGATCCTTTCGACCATCGTCGCCTAACTACAGTTGTTGCGGGCTAGAATATACGCGGCGATAGAGTTATAATTCTACGTCTTAGCGTTGCACGGATATCCACCTCACACACAGAGAACACAATATTTTTTACGTGGAAAACCCGGAAAGGAAAAAACCACGGGGCCTAGCCCAGTTGAAAATGATTCCACTAAAATTTGAGGAAAGTACAATGGTCTGACTTGTCCTTGAAGACGACTAGATTACAAATATCAACTGAGAGTTTTGCAAAAGTCCAATGTCACTCCACTGTCAGATGGTGGTCCGACAGTACTCCGATGTCAGGTGGTGGATCGGCAGTGGCACTTCAGTGTCAGGGGGTACTTCAGCTTTGGAAGGCACTTCGACATCCCTTGGTGGTCTGTCGATGGTGTGGCAGAACTACAGCGGTGGTGCGGCAGCACTCCGGCGTCCCTTGGTGGTCCGGCGGTGGTGCGGTAGCACTCCGGCGTCCCTTGGTGATCCGCGCGGTGGTGCGGTAGCACTACGACGATGGTGCGGCAGTACTCCGGCAGTGGTGCGGCAGCACTCTAGCGTCCCTTGGTGGTCCAACGGTGGTGCGGCAGACCTACGACGGTGGTGCGACAGCACTCCGGCGGTGGTCGAGGAGGAGCTAGGCGGCTGGAGCTTTCTTCCTTCTTCTCTATTGGCTTCTTCCTCACAGGTTAACGTCATCGAGCAGGGCTCTGACATATAACCTCGGATAGGTCTTACATCATTGATGGATTCTCTCTGTCACGCCCCAGAATCTAACTTGGAAAGAATGTCGATCAATTCGCAACAATTTACCAGAGTTATCTATAAATCCTCCAGTAAGCAAACTAACAAACATCTATAACATTTGAAACTTCAATAAAACTGTCGATTCATATCACAAAACATCATATACAATACTCAGGAACTACACTATCAATACAAGAAAGGAAACTATCCTGTCCTGAGTACAAAAGAATCAACTATCTATCAAAAGAACTAAAAACCTGCAGATCTGGGTCAATGCCTATCTCCTGCTCCCGAGCCCTGACCTGAAAATATCAACCACATATAATGAGCTTTACAAAGCCCAGCAGGTCACCTAATACCTATAACTGAAAACAGAGCACGGCAATGCGATCAATATGCATGTCAATCTATTCAATCCGAATCAGTCAATGGTCAATGAGTCAATGCAGCGGAAATCAGTAGTCAATAAAACCAGTCAATGCAGCAGCAGGCAATTCGATAAATCAATTCAATCAATCAACGTCGTCAATCAAATCGATGCTATCAAATCAATACGATCTAATCAATAGAATCAGTAGAGAAAAGCGATACGAGACAAGGATCTAAAAAAAAACAGTCAATACAGTGAAGAACAGTAGCGACAGTGAATCTATAAGTCTATAGGCAGCAATACGATGAATCTATAAGCAGTAGTCGATGTCCATGCTATCAATGCAGTATCTATATTCGTCCATTTCTATATCAATGCTCAATGTCAATGCACAGAAATCGATCAGTGAAATCAATGAAATCGTACGATCTAGTAAATCCAATCAAAGTCGATAAAGCAGGAATCTATAAATCAATGAATCAATAAAGCAATACAGTAAACATGCAATTCAATACTATATACTGAACAAGTACAATCTACTGGTCATGTTGCTGTTGTAGAATCCATATTGCTGTTGTAGATAATACATTGGTTCAATCAATAAGAGTCGTCACTCTTTTCGCCCGTCGGCATATCAATAAACTCCTTATGTCTCCCTTCAATAATCAATAATCAATGTTTAAAGGAAAGCCCGTCGGCCCACCATCCTGTACAGGTATCAATATCAATCTCCACCAATGTTCAACCAGGTTCCACTTGCGATCAGTATCAATAGTCAATTCAATCAATAAGCAATTCAATAGTCGATATTAAAGCAATCATATCAATAATCAATGCATATCAGTTCAATCTATCAATTTCATACAATTCAGGAATCGTACGAAAATCGGGCAGCGTAACGGCAGTCGGTCAAATTTACACAAAAATCCTGCAAAAAGACACAGTTTCCAAATCTTTCCAAATTACAATAGAATATCTATAGCGTCAATACAAGACTATCGATCTATAGAATCCAAACCAAATCAGGTCCTGATATTTTTCTATTCAATTAAAAGCACGTAGAATTCAATTAAAATCTCGTAGAATCAATTCCGACCGGTAAAATCTTCGTAGAATACAGTCAAATCGTGTACAATAATCATATCTATAACATACTAAAAGTTGTGCGGTGAAAGTCTTGTCAAATCAAAATCAGGTCGAAAAGTCGACTACGAAAACACAAACAGATCATATCTCGGTCAAAACACAAAATCTCTGAAAACAGAAACAGGGTTCGGAGTCCTTACCACGAGATCTACACTTTTCCCAACAGCAGCGTCGGACGAAAAGCGCTCCGCGGTCTCCGAAAATCAACTTATCTCTTTTCTTCCTTTCTCTTTCTCTCTCTACAAAATATCTGATTTTTTTTTATTTTTGATTTTCTCTCTCCTCAAAACGAGCTGATTTCCTTATATCATACATGGATCGGCCTGGCCGATCGTCTCGATCGTCCTGGACGATCAGACCAAATTCTCATCGTCCTGGGACGATTTTTCAGGACGATAATTACTGTTCATAGGCGATAAAAACCCCTACTCACTGACTTGTGCCATCCACTAATCGTCCCGGGACGATACCTCGATCGGCCTGGACGATTTCGTCCAGAAATCATTCCAGAAAGCACTCCAGAAATCAGCTATTTTCAATGCACTGATCGGCCTGGACGATCCAAATTTCGTCCTGGCCGATTCTGGGAGGAAAATCCAAATCAGAGAGGAACAGTAAGGATTCGGAGACATCCGATAAAATTGGAACGATACAGAGAAGATTAGCATGGCCCCTGCGCAAGGATGACACGCATAAATCGAGAAATGGTCCAAATTTTTTTTTTTTATTTTTGATTTTCTCTCTCCTCAAAACGAGCTGATTTCCTTATATCATACATGGATCGGCCTGGCCGATCGTCTCGATCGTCCTGGACGATCAGACCAAATTCCCATCGTCCTGGGACGATTTTTCAGGACGATAATTACTGTTCATAGGCGATAAAAACCCCTACTCACTGACTTGTGCCATCCACTAATCGTCCCGGGACGATACCTCGATCGGCCTGGACGATTTCGTCCAGAAATCATTCCAGAAAGCACTCCAGAAATCAGCTATTTTCAATGCACTGATCGGCCTGGACGATCCAAATTTCGTCCTGGCCGATTCTGGGAGGAAAATCCAAATCAGAGAGGAACAGTAAGGAAACGAGATATTACAATCTCCCCACCTTAGAAAAATGTCGTCCCGACATTTCCCTACAGGTGCGAAGCAAAACACGAAGCAAACCAAATCGATCGAAAACCAAATCCAAAACAAAACTCGTCGAAATCCATACAGAACACACAATGCAATCAATCAAATGTCAATATGCGATGTTCATATGTCAATATCAATCGGTTAGTCAAATCAATCTTACCAGTAGAATCTTCTGGTCGTTGCGGATCCTGATGCTGTAAACTCTGTAGACTGTAGATGCGTGGCACCACTGGAGGTCGTGGCGCAACTGTCTCCCTCTGGTCTCTGACAGTCCTATCATCAATCCTGTTTGCTGATCTCTCACTGTAGGCTCTCGAGACAACAGTCCTCTGCTGTCCTGTACCCGTGCCCGAATCAGTCCTTCCATCCAGTCCTTTCTGAGGACAATTTGCTGCTCTGTGTCCTTGCTGTCCACAGTGAAAACACTGTCCCGTCAATAGGTAGCACTGACCTGCATGTCGTCTACCACAATGACTGCACGTGCCAGAACCACCAGGCGATACTATCGATGCAGATCGTGACGCAGATCCCGATGCAGATCCCTTCGAACCCTCATACCTGCTTCTCTTCTCTCTATCTCTGGAATCATCTCGTCGTACGTCATCTCTCCTCCTCCTGGTATCCTCGTACCTCGATACTGGTGTCGCCAAATCAATTTCTATCAATCGGGCTCGCTCCACTAGTTCAGAAAACTCATGGATCCGGAAAGGTACTAGTGGTTGCCTCAGCTCTCTATTCAATCCGTGCAGAAATCTATAACATTTGTCTTCAGAAGTAGGAATTAAGTGAGCAGCGTACCTCGCAAGTGCAGTAAACTCGGACTCGTACTGCATCACTGACTTGCGGCCTTGCTCCAATCTCATGAAAGCTTCCTGCATCTGTCGCTGAGCTGACGGTGGTACAAACCACATCCTGAATACTGTCGTGAACTCATCCCAGGTGATCTCAGCATTGGTCTTCCCCTGGAATTTCTCTCTCTGCTGTCCAATCCACCATCTCTCTGCCTCGCTCTCCAACATGAATACTGCCAAATGTACTTTTCTGTTCCCCGGACACTGCATGCTATCAAAAATCTTTTCTATCCTCATTATCCAATCCTCAGCAGCCTGTGGTCCTACAGCCCCTTTGAACAACGGAGGCTTCAGCTTGTGGAACATCTGCAAATGTCTGTCAACTTCTTCCTCTTTGCTCCCACTCATCTTGCTCTGAGCATCCCCCATAACATGTGCAATTGCAGTAGCTAACTGCATCATACTCTCTGAAGGTACTGGAGATGCGCTGTGTTGCTCATTCGGTACACTGGATTCTGCCGGAGGATCCATATCTTTTCACCTGCACAATTCAAAACAAATGATACACACATGCAATGATGTATGCCAATGAAGCTCTTAAAGCTACCCAATCTACCCAATCTCTCAATCCAATCCTACAACTCTGGTAACAATCCATTCTTCCAATAACATTGCTCTGATACCAACTTGTAACGCCCCGAGATCTAACTTGGAAAGAATATCGATCAATTCCGCAACAATTTACCAGAGTTATCTATAAACCTTCAGTAAGCAATCTATCAAACATCTATAAAAACTTAAAACATCAATATAACAGTCGATTCATATCCCAAAACATCATATACAATACTCAGGAACTACACTATCAATACAAGAAAGGAAGCTATCCTGTCCTGAGTACAAAAGAATCATCAATCTATCAAAAGCACTAAAACCTGCACATCTGGATCAATGCCTATCTCCTGCTCCCGAGCCCTGACCTGAAAATATCAACCACATATAATGAGCTTTACAAAGCCCAGCAGGTCACCTAATACCTATAACTGAAATCAAAGCACGGCAATACTATCAATATGCATGTCAATCTATTCAATCCGAATCAGTCAATGGTCAATGAGTCAATGCAGCGGAAATCAATCAGTGAAATCAATGAAATCGTACGATCTAGTAAATCCAATCAAAGTCGATAAAGCAGGAATCTATAAAACAATGAATCTATAAAGCAATACAGTAAACATGCAATTCAATACTATATACTGAACAAGTACAATCTACTGGCTATGTTGCTGTTGTAGAATCCATATTGCTGTTGTAGATAATACATTGGTTCAATCAAGAAGAGTCGTCACTCTATTGCCCGTCGGCATATTAATAAACTCCTTATAACTCCCAATCGTTATATCAATGATCAATGGTTTAAAGGAAAGCTCGTCGGCCCACCATCCTGTACAGGTATCAATCAATCTTCTACCAATGTTCAACCAGGTTCCACTTGCGATCAGTATCAATAGTCAATTCAATCAATAAGCAATTCAATAGTCGATATTAAAGCAATCATATCAATAATCAATGCATATCAGTTCAATCTATCAATTCATACAATTCAGGAATCGTACGAAAATCGGGCAGCGTAACGGCAGTCGGTCAAATTTACACAAAAATCCTGCAAAAAGACACAGTTTCCAAATCTTTCCAAATTACAATAGAATATCTATAGCGTCAATACAAGACTATCGATCTATAGAATCCAAACCAAATCAGGTCCTGATATTTTTCTATTCAATTAAAAGCACGTAGAATTCGATTAAAATCTCGTAGAATCAATTCCGACCGGTAAAATCTTCGTAGAATACAGTCAAATCGTGTACAATAATCATATCTATAACATACTAAAAGTTGTGCGGTGAAAGTCTTGTCAAATCAAAATCAGGTCGAAAAGTCGACTACGAAAACACAAAACAGATCATATCTCGGTCAAAACACAAAATCTCTGAAAACAGAAACAGGGTTCGGAGTCCTTACCACGAGATCTACACTTTTCCCAACAGCAGCGTCGGACGAAAAGTGCTCCGCGGTCTCCGAAAATCAACTTATCTCTTTTCTTCCTTTCTCTTTCTCTCTCTACAAAATATCTGATTTTTTTTTATTTTTGATTTTCTCTCTCCTCAAAACGAGCTGATTTCCTTATATCATACATGGATCGGCCTGGCCGATCGTCTCGATCGTCCTGGACGATCAGACCAAATTCCCATCGTCCTGGGACGATTTTTCAGGACGATAATTACTGTTCATAGGCGATAAAAACCCCTACTCACTGACTTGTGCCATCCACTAATCGTCCCGGGACGATACCTCGATCGGCCTGGACGATTTCGTCCAGAAATCATTCCAGAAAGCACTCCAGAAATCAGCTATTTTCAATGCACTGATCGGCCTGGACGATCCAAATTTCGTCCTGGCCGATTCTGGGAGGAAAATCCAAATCAGAGAGGAACAGTAAGGAAACGAGATATTACACTCTCGACCTCTTCCACACAGGTTAACGTCATCGAGCATGGCTCTGACATACAACCTTAAATATGTCTTACATCCTTAGTGGCTCTTCATCTCTCCCTCACACCACTATAAATACCCCCTTTGGGGTATGAAAATTTGCACCTTCCCCTCTCTTCTCTTCTTTCTCAAGCTGAGGCCTTCCCCTAGCTCTGTTCAGATGGGTATCCCCTGTTCAGCCCTAGGGACCCTCACTGAGTAAGAGGAAAGTGTGAGGATGGAAGTCAGGCAGAAGACCGGTATTACTTGAAAATCGAGCAGAAGGCCTCCATGTGACGGCGGTTTTGCACCCAACTTCGGAGTGATATCGGCCTTTTACCCGGCCTCCAAGTGTCGTCGATCATCTGCCCGATCTCCAAGTGACACCGTTCATCTACCCGACCTCCAAGTGACGTCAGCCTTCTACCCGGCCTCCAAGTGATGCCGGTCTTTTGCCCGATCTCTAAGTGATGTCAGCCTTTCACCTGGCCTCCAAGTGATGTCGGCCTTCTGCCCGACCTCAATGTGATGTCGGTCTTGCACTCGACTTCCGAGTATCGTTGGCCTTCTACCTGCCCTCCAAGTGACGCCGACCTTCTGCCCGGCCTCCATGTGATGCCGGTCTTGCACCCGACTTCAGAGTGACATTGACCTTCTTCTCGGCCTCCATGTGACGTTGGTCTTGCACCCAACTTTGGAGTGACGTCGGAGTTCTACTCGACCTCCAAGTGACGCTGATCTTCTTCCAAGTGATGTCGGCATTTTTCCCGGCCTCCATGTGACATCGGTCTTGCACCCAACTTTTGAGTGATGTCGACCTTCTGCCCGGCCTCCAAGTGACTCCGGTCTTCTACCCTACCTCCTAGTGAAGTTGGCCTTCTTTCCGGCCTCAAAGTGACGTCAGCCTTGTACCCGACCTCCAAGTGATGTCGGTCTTCTGCCCGACCTCCTAGTGACGTCGGCCTTCTTCCTAGCCTCCAAGTGACACCGGTCTTTCGCCCGACTTATGGGTGACATCAACAGTCTTTTCAACCTCCATCGTTTTCAATTATGGTCTTGCCAACCAAACAAACATGTCAATTCTAATTCTTCCAACACCCGCACTATATACGGTGTACATTGCTACATCGAGCAGAAGCCTTATCCCTAAAGAAGGGCCTCATTTGTAATCAAATGCAAATATTAGTGGATTCATTTAAACTAGTCTAGAATTTTTCCCCTTTCTAGGGGTTTCCAAGTAAAAACGGTGGTGTCTCTTATGAGCTCTTTTATGAGCAAAACACCATCTCTTTTATTTACAAGCATGATGGATCTTCGTACAAAGCTAAGATGCTAAACTTATATTTATCTACCGCTGCGAATATTCTAGGATGCAATAATGATTATTATATCATTTAAATTTTATTTAAATATTCCGATTCAATCCCGATCAAATCATTGAATCCTAAACTTCATCTTCTTTCAATGTTATATCCGGTATGAACCGATTTTCATAACTTTACTTTTTTTTGTATATTTTAGTATTTTTAATGAATGGGACTGCCTCTAATTCCCAAAGAAAATTAGAAATTGCAGCATCATCTATTTATAGATTATAATGCGAAGGTGGGACATTAGCTTGATAATGAGTATTTTCAAATTGCCCATCTATATTATCTTGATGAGGATGTGAGACAGTAGCTTCATCATTTTGAGACAACATCCTTTATTGGTATGCTCCTCCCTTGTTTCTAATATTAGTGTTTGTTGTAACTCCATCCTAGGAATGCAAGTTTCTAAGGTTAGCATCATTTGACGATGGTTGACAAATGGGTGGAAGTCCAGTGATGAACGGGTGAAAGTCTGGCACTGGTCGGGAATAACTTCGATAGTAGTCTATGAATGGCAAAAGTTCGACGATGGTCAACGAACAGGTTGAAGTCCAGTGGTGGTCAAAAAGAACTCTAATGGTGGTCGATGAATGGGAAGAAGTCTGGTGGTGATCGACGAATAGATAGGAGTCTGGCGGTGGTCAGGAAGAACTTCAGAGGTGCTTGATGAACAAGCGGAAGTCTGACGGTGGTCAACGAACAGGAGGAAGTCTGATGGTGATCGACGGGCAGATGGAAGTCCGACGATGATCAACAAACATACGGAAGTTCGGCGGTGATCGTAAGTAAGCTCCCAAATTCTTCTATTATCTTCCTCCTTTTTTCCTTCTTCTTCGTGTGAAGAATAGTGGCCTATTTATAGTTTTGTGATAAAGACGTGACTTATAAATATAGGGAGGATTAAGGTCTAGATAAGAGTGGTTTGAATAGACGACTGATATTGATTACCATTATCATGAACTATTTACTAGTCATTTGAATGCTTTCATGATATCGGAATTTGGTGATCGATCTTGGGCTCGTTGAATTTTTCTCGTTGATCCGCTTGATTCGACTATAAGAATGTCATGTTTAGAATTCATTTGATAATCCAAATTATGATTTGAACCTTCCAAAAATGCTTTAAGTCTTCCATGGCTCATATTGAGTCGAATTTGGTGTTGTTTGGTTTGTCTTTTCGAGACATTCAATTCCATTTTAATTTTAATGGTATCAGAGTTTGGATGGTCCAGATTTAATTTCAGAAGTTTTTAAGTCAATTTTGATTCTTTCCCATCAAGTTAAATTTTTGATGATATATCAAAGATATGTTTACGTGTATTCAAAATCAAAATCAAAATCAAGGGTTTATTTTTTTATTTTTTTTATTTTTGTGTTGGTTTGATTTAAGAAAATTAACTTCTTAGTATAAATTTTTTTCTAAAAATTACAAAAATTTGTCCCAAATAGAAATTGTCATCGGTGTAAAGAGCAAAAGTGCAAAACAATAAAAAGTTTGTCCCAAATAAAGCTTTAGTCGGGCCGGGTTAATATTATGGGCTCCCAACTTAGCACGTGAATATTATTTGGGTGAGAAATATTTTTATTTATTTATTTATTTTTTAAACAGGGCTCGTTTGAGGGAATGATGGCACAGATAGCATTCTTCAAGCGCAAAGCATCAACTTTTAGAGAAATTATTCTTAGCGGATGTCAAACACAATTTATCGTTCGGAGATCAACCAGAATGCACCATGTTATCAGTACCGAGCCGCGTTACCCAAAAGTACCAAGCAGGAGGTGACATGTCGCATTCTGGTTGGTGTCTGGACGGCGTTCGGTGTCCGCACAGAACAATTTCTCCAATTCTTAGGGATAGTTTAAGTTGTTTTATAATTTTTTATAAGATGATATATATCTTAGTTCATATTTTTTAATCATAGTTCAATAATAACTTTGTATTTATTGGGCTGTATATTTAATCAATGCAATATACAAATTTCAAGAATAAATCAGTTAAGTCGGAATGTATGTTGTTTAAGATTAATAATTTAATTTAATTTAATCTGAGATGAAATCAAAGACAATATTTTAATTTAAATTAATTGAAATATCATTTTAATCATTAAATTTGTTTGATATAGTAATTAATTGTATTAATTATATATAAATATATGAAAAATTGGAGGTAAATTAGATATTTCGTGTGTAGAATTAAGATTTTTATCTCCACTTCGCTTGAGAAAAAGTCCAAATTGTGATTTATATCTCTCATCTCATCTAATGATAAGCTTTCTGATATATATTGACTTCCACTTCATTCTCTTATATAATATTAGTATTACATAACTTTTTCTTTTCATATCACTATATCATATACTTTAAAACTTACTTACATTGAAACTAGAAGATGGACACTGTTGGAGGGCAAATTATTATGTCTGGTCACCTGATCTAGAAATAGATCCGTACATTCACTAAAAATTTGCCGCGTGGACTGCACACTCAAAAAAGCTCACGTAAAGTGCAGGTAAAGCCCATGTAAAGCACAGTCAAAACTTAGTAAAAGCGCAGTCCGCGTGACAAGTTTTTATTAGATGTCTGGACCTAGAAATAGGTCCGGTGACCGGACCTAATAATTTGCCATGTTGGAGACCTAGAGCAACAAGTTAGCACCGATGAGAGCCAGCAGAACACTCAAAGCAGGTGGAGAATGAAGTGAGCGAGGACCTGCAAGGGTGTCCTAAGCCTGTTTCCCGTATAAAAAAAAGAATCTTGGCAGAGCCTCTTTATCACCATGCAAGCGTAAAAGAAGGTGAAGGGTGGAGTCCTTCTGGATCTTGTAGTCCGCCAGGGTGTGACCATCCTCCAGCTTCCTGCCAGCAAACAAAAGCCTCTGGTGATCAGGATGGAAGCCCAGCTTGTCCTGGATCATGGCCTTAACGTTTTCAATAGTGTCAGAACTCTTCATCTCCAAGGCGAACGTACAATTGCAAGTAACGGCGTTTATAAAAATTTGCATCTGTAACAATAGAAATAAACGCCATGAGTTAATCCAGCTAAATCAAGGGGGAAAGAAAAAAAAATCTCAACTGGATGTTTCATGCGAAGAGAAAGGATTTCATGAAGATCACCTGAGCATTACTGTCATCATCGATGTTTGTAGTAGCAGTGAGGTCCTCCGTCTTTACAGTGCTTTGCATCTGTAACAAGACAATCGAACATACATCAAGAGATCTAATATAGAATCAGTGAAAAGAAAAAGAAAACTCAGAATAACACTACTTTGGTGAGGAAGGAGCAGAGCTTAAAACGAAGACAAGTGAAAGTTGGGAGATTAGAATGAAAGAAAATTCAGGCTGGTAGCTTTTTATAGGCATCATTCACCGACCTCTTTCATAACGCGGGGCCGACCTCTCAAACGGCCTTAAGTGTGGAGGGAAGGCTGGAAGCAGGGAGATTATTGGGTTCAAACATCGGACACAGCTTAGTGTTTGGTACTTAATTCATAGTATTGAGTAATATTGAATTTGGTACTGTGAAGTACTGAGTTCGGTGCTCGGTACTATAAAGTACCGAGCTCATACTAAGCTCAGTACCTAATAAAGGGTGATGTGGTGCATTTTCATTGAGCTCCGGACTTCATCCGGTGTCTGAACCTAATAATTTCCCCTGAAGCAAGGTTGATATATGGAGACTTTAATACTTCTGGCCAGCTCGATTGCCTTTTTAACTCCCCTCCCCATTCCTATAAATACCCCCTTGTGGGCTTAAGAAATTTTTTTATCTGAATACCCTTTTTAGCTCCCAATGTATATTAAAAATTTTGTTGTATTTTTATGTAGACAAAAAAAGATTGATATCATTATTGTATCTTAGCTTATTTTGACAGAAGCAGTGGTCCCTTCAAAATATAGCTAACTTTTTATGGAGATTCTATTTACTAATCCTAGCAGTAACAATAAAATCATTTAAATCTTAGTAGTTGAATGGGGACTGCTCGTAAATATAGCAAGACCTTCAAAGCTACATTTCCCAAAAGATTAAATATTTATTAGCCTCTCTATAATTTGAATAAGGGACCACTGCCCTAACTAAATAAGCTAAGAAACAATAATGGTACTTATGAGAAAACCATCTTAGAAAGGACCACTTTAATTATGTTTGATACTTCATCAAAAAAATTATTTTAATTCAGAGTGAATCTCGAGATAAAATTTTTAATATTTATTTAATCAATTTATTAAATTGATATTTGTTATGGGTATTATTTAATTTTAGTTTTAATTTACTTTTATTTAATCTATGTATTAAATTAACATTTATTAGGAATTTGTATTCACTTTTTTTTTTCTTTATTATTTTATCTCTATAAATTAGGGGTGTCAAAATTTGATCTGATCCGAACCCGACTCGAAAAAATCTGGATTTGTGTCAACCAGTTTGCCATACGGGTCGGGTTTAGATTCTAGATTTTGACTCGTTCCTAAAATTGGGTCAGGTTTGAGTTGACATGCCAACCCGAAATTAATCCAATTTGACTCGCCATCAACATGCGCCCCCATAGCCACTAGTCGCATAGGGTGTATCTTGCCCCGCATGCAGCAGCGCCGCAGCAGCACGCCTCGGCCAGACGTCAAGTCGGCCTCGACCTCGACTCACACCCGCGATCGGCAATGTCAGCCGATCCCTCACTATGGCGGCTAGCCTAGCATAAACACTCGTCTCACTGACCCTCACACCCGTTGACCCGTAGTCAAGCTGGACCACTAGACTAGCCGGTCCTTGCGGTCACGGACCTCGCAGGAGTCGCACCACGCGGTGGCCTCGCCCTGCACTGTTCTTAAGCCTCTCCTGACATGCCTACCATACGTCCGCACTAGCCACGTGACATTTAACGAACGGGTCGCGGGTCGGGTTAACCCGGTAACCCGCACGACTGGATCCAGGTTGGAAAACTTGACCCGTTTGCAAAAACGGGTCGGATTTAGGTTGAGCCATTTACGACCGAGTCAAGTCGAGTTCGACCTGAACCCGACCGTTGACCCGAATTGACACCCCTACTATAAATACTATGTAAAAATTGTAATATGAAAATTAAAGAGAATAATTCTTTCCCTATTTGTATACTGATGTCCTCTAATAAATGTATGTGTTAATCTTATTTTGCTTGGTATATAATAATATTTTTCAATTTATTTGAATTGTCTTGTGTTAATCTTAGATTTATTTGTGAATTACCAAATAGTTATATGTTATGATATTGATGTCCTCTGATGTATACTGTTATTTTTCTTTTCTTTTCTTTTTTTGGTTGGCAAATAATGCTTATATAATGTTCCCAACCCTAAAACTTACCTTTAGTTTATGCTATGTTATTTTTTGATAAGAGTAGTTTCGGTTGTTGTTATTTTGTTTGGCTCCGGTTGTTTGGGTGTCGCTTCATTTTGGTGGGGTACTATGTGTATCTACTTGGTGGGCTTGCATTAGCTCTTGTGGTGGCTGGCGGTCTTTTTTTAGGTTTGGAGATTTTTTTAATCTCTTGTTAGATTTTGTTGTATGTTTTGGCTATCGGTTGGAATGTTGCCAAGGTTATGGGGTGTTGGCTATTTGGCTTTGTTGCGTCCTGGAATATTCGCGGTGGTAGAGAAATATAGTTTAACGTCTTAGCGTTGTACGAAGATCCAGCACACAATCAGATAAGTGAGAGGATGTAGCATTCATAAGTGACACCAGAGTTTTTACGTGGAAAACCCCTGAAAAAGGGGAAAAACCACGGGGCCTGGCCCAGTTTGAATGAATCCACTAGTATTTGTAGTCGATTACAAATGAGGCCCTTCCTTAGGAGAAGGCCTTGGATTGATGTAGCAAATGTACATCATATAGATTGCATTACATGGTAAGAGTTACATATACAGGTTTGTTTGGCCTGAAGGACCGTAGTCGGCCGGAGACCGTAGTCGGCAGGAGACCGTAGTCGGCCGGAGACCGTAGTCGGCAGGAGACCGTAGTCGGCAGGAGACCTTAGTCGGCCGGAGACCGTAGTCGGCCGGAGACCGTAGTCGGCCGGAGACCGTAGTCGGCCGGAGACCGTAGTCGGCAGGAGACCTTAGTCGGCAGGAGACCTTAGTCGGCCGGAGACCGTAGTCGGCAGGAGACCGTAGTCGGCCGGAGACCGTTGTCTGGTGATGGAGGTCGGACGGACCGTATTAGGCGACAGTGGTCAGAAGGACCGTAGGAGGTAGGAGATAAGGAGTCAGGTGTTAGTCCCAGTGTCACTTAGAAGATCGGATGTTGATGGTCTGGCCTTGAGTAGGACGTCGGGTCTTTGGCAGGACGTAGGGACTGAACGTCGCGCCTTAAGCAGGACGTTGGGTCTTCAGCAAGACGTAGGGACTGAACGTCGGGCCTTAAGCAGGACGTCAGGCCTTCAGCAGGGCGTAGGGACTGAACGTCGGGCCTTAAGGTGGTGGTCCGGCGAGGTTCTGCGGTGGTCCAGCGAGGTTCCTGCGATGATCCGGTGGTGGTCCGGCGAGGTTCCTACGGTGGTCCGGCGAGGTTCCTGCGGTGGCCCGGCGGTGGTCCGGCGAGGTTCCTGCGATGATCCAGCGGTGGTCCGGCGGCTGTCGAGGAGGAGCTCCTTCCTTCTCTTCTCTTCTTCTCTCTCTTGCTTGAGTCCCCCTCTTATGAGAAATGAGGGCTCTATTTATAGATTTTCTGGAGTGGCATGACCCGTAAATAGGCATGAGATCAGGGGCGAATAGGGAGTGGTCCAATGGACGGCCGATATTGAATCCTACGATCATACACCGTTCAATGGACATTTGAAGACCTTAGTGATGTCGGAATTCTGTGATCTTGGGCTCGTTGGATTTGTCTCGTCAAGCCCTTCGATTTGAGTATAAGCTCGTCAAAATCAGAGTCCATTTGGTAACTCAAATTGCGGTTTGAACCTTCCAACAGCACTTTGGATCCATGATTTGGACCCATTTGGGCTCGGATTGGGTTGATCTTGGTGTCGTTGAGTTCGTATTTCCGAGACGCTCAGTTCGACTATAAGCTTGCTGAAATCGGAGTTGGGGTGCTCTCGGAATTAATTTTTGAAGTTTCCAACTAGCTTTCGCCTCGAGATTCGTGCCCGATCAAGCAAATTTTGTGATGCCGTATCAGTTGCCCCCCTATTTTCGGACGTCGAAGCTCCATGAGTCCGAAAATACTTGTTCCGAAATTTTACACTGACCGAATCGCAAAAAATTGCGTTCCAAAAATTAATGGTTTGCTCGAACTTGATCCTAGAGGCCCCGTTGAGCTTCAAAAGTGTCGAAATCGAGTCCGGAACGTCGAAAAACGTATCCGGGGACCCCAAAAACGTCCGAATCGGACTGTCCGGGCCGAAAATAGGGCCCGGACACGCGTAGGCGGCCGAACCGGCCTGCTGGCCAGCCGGCAGCCGCCCGCCGCCGCCGGCGCCGGCGAGCTGCCGCGCGAACAAGCGCGCCCCTCCTGGGCGCGCGGTTTGGCTGAGGCGGTTCTTTTTTTTTTTTTTTTTTTTTTGTGTGGGACCCACATGGGATTAAAAAATCCGAAAAAATCCCAAAAAAATCCAAAAAATTCCGAAAAAATTCTAAAAAATTCAGAAAAATTCTAATTTTTTAAGAATTCTAGAAAACTCTAGAAACTTCCCCCATTCACTCACAAAAATTATAAATAGGCCCCTTAGGCCTTTAGAAAAATTGTTCTTCTCCTCTTCTCTTTCTTTTCTTCTCTTCTTTTCTTCTCTTCTTCTTCTGTCCTTTCTATTTAGGCATTCCCTCGATTTTTCGAGGCCCCTCTCTTGGCAAGGAAGTCCGGAGATTTCCCCTCATTCTCTTCTCCCTCTGTCCTTTCTATTGAGGCCTTCCCTCGATTTTTCGAGGCCCCTTTCTTGGCAAGGAAGTCCGGAGATTTCCCCTCCTTTTCTGCTCCCTCTGTCCTTTCCATTGAGGTCTTCCCTCGATTTTTCGAGGCCCCTCTCTTGGCAAGGAAGTCCAGAGATTTCCCCTTCTTTTCTTCTCCCTCTGTCATTTCTATTGAGGCCTTCCCTCGATTTTTCGAGGCCCCTCTCTTGGCAAGGAAGTTCGGAGATTTCCCCTCCTTCTCTTCTCCCTCTATCCTTTCTATTGAGGCCTTCCCTCGATTTTTCGAGGCCCCTCTCTTGACAAGGAAGTCCGGAGATTTCCCCTCCTTTTCTTCTCCCTCTGTCCTTACCATTGAGGCATTCCCTCGATTTTTCGAGGCCCCTCTCTTGGCAAGGAAGTCCGGAGATTTTCCCTTATCCCTCTTTTCTTCGAGAGATCTTGTGGAGTTCCGATGTTTGGTGGTTGGCAATGGAGGTCGGATAGACCGTTGTAAGGAGAGAGGTTGGAATGACGGGCAAACTTCCAGCATCGGGGAGAAGTATGATGACAGGCATGAATTCAACATCGGGTAGTCATACAGCGTCGGGTAGAAGACCGACGAAAGTCTATTAACTGGTAGAAGTCCGACATCCGGTAGAAGTACGAAGTCCGGTAGAGGTGCAGCGTCGGGTAGAAGACCGATAAAGACTCATCGACGAGCAGAAGTCCGATGACGAGTAGAAGTCCGCTGACGAGCAGAAGTTCGACAACAAGGTGAAGTCCGACGTCATGTAGAAGTACGGCCTCAGGCAGAAGTCCGATGAAAGTTCGTCGACGGGTAGAAGTCCGACGATGAGTAGAAGTCCACTGATGAGCAGAAGTTCGACGACAAGGAGAAGTCCGACGTTGTGTAGAAGTACGACCTCGGGCAGAAGTACGATGAAAGTTCGTCGACGGGCAGAAGTCCGACGATGAGTAGAAGTCTGCTGATGAGCAGAAGTTCGACGACAAGGAGAAGTCGGACGTTGTTTAGAAGTACGACCTCGGGCAGAAGTACGATAAAAGTTCGTCGACGGGCAGAAGTCCGACGATGAGTAGAAGTCTGCTGATGAGCAGAAGTTCGACGACAAGGAGAAGTCGGACGTTGTGTAGAAGTACGACCTCGGGCAGAAGTACGATGAAAGTTCGTCGACGGGCAGAAGTCCGACGACGGTTAGTAGTCTAACGGCAGGCAGAAGTTCGCAGTCGGGTAGATGACTGACGAAAGTTCGTCGACGAGCAGAAGTCCGACGACGAGTAGAAGTCCGCTAACGAGCAGAAGTCTGAGGTCGAGTAGAAGTCCGTAGTCGGGTAGAGGTGCAGCGTCAAGTAGAAGACCGACGAAGGTCCGTTGACGAGCAGAAGTCTGACGACGGTAGAAGTCCGCTAATAAGCAGAAGTCCGACGTTGAGTAGAAGTCCGCTGACGAGCAGGAGTTCGACGTTGAGTAGAAGTCCGCTGACGAGCAGAAGTTCGACGTCGAGTGGAAGTCCGCTGACGAGCAGAAGTCTGACGTCTGGTAGAAGTATTGTCGGGTAGAAGACCGACGAAAGTTCGTCGACGAGCAGAAGTCCGACGACGGGTATTAGTCCGATGAAAGGAAGAATTTCGGCGTCGTGTAATAGTCCGTCGAAAGTCCTGCAAGGCAAAAGTTTAGCGTAGGAGGAAATTCAAAATCGGGAAGAATTTTAACATTATGGAGAAGTCAGATAGAAGTCTATTGACGACATTCTAGCGACGTTAACAAAGGACGTGAGACTTTTCCGATGTTGTAAGTCGGAGCCCTGCTCGACGACGTTAAACTGTGTGGAAGAGGTCAGGAGAATCCACTAAGGATGTGAGACCTTTCCGAGGTTGTATGCCGGAGCCCTGCTCGACGACGTTAACTTGTGTGGAAGAGGTCGGGAGAATCCACTAAGGATGTGAGACCTTTCCGAGGTTGTATGCCGGAGCCCTGCTCGACGACGTTAACCTGTGTGGAAGAGGTCGGGAGAATCCACTAAGGATGTGAGACCTTTCCGAGGTTGTATGCCGGAGCCCTGCTCGACGACGTTAACCTGTGTGGAAGAGGTCGGGAGAATCCACTAAGAATGTGAGACCTTTCCGAGGTTGTATATCGGAGCCTTTGCTCGACGACGTTAACCTGTGTGGAAGAGGTCGAGAGAATCCACTAAGGATGTAAGACCTATCCGAGGTTGTATGCCGGAGCCCTGCTCGACGACGTTAACCTGTGTGGAAGAGGTCGGGAGAATCCACCAAGGATGTAAGACCTATCCGAGGTTGTATGCCGGAGCCCTGCTCGACGGCGTTAACCTGTGTGGAAAAGGTCGAGAGAATCCACTAAGGATGTAAGACCTATCCGAGGTTGTATGCCGGAGCCTTTGCTCGACGACGTTAACATGTGTGGAAGAGGTCGAGAGAATCCACTAAGGATGTGAGACCTTTCCGAGGTTGTATATCAGAGCCTTTGCTCGACGACGTTAACCTGTGTGGAAGAGGCTGGGAGAATCCACTAAGGATGTGAGACCTTTCCAAGGTTGTATGTCGGAGCCTTTGCTCGACGACGTTAACCTGTGTGGAAGAGGTCGAGAGAATCCACCAAGGATGTAAAACCTTTCCGAGGTTGTATGTCGGAGCCTTTGCTCGACGACGTTAACATGTGTGGAAGAGGTCGAGAAAATCCACCAAGGATGTGAGACCTTTCCGAGGTTGTATGTCGGAGCCTTTGCTCGACGACGTTAACCTGTGTGGAAGAGGTCGAATCGAATCCCCCTGGGATTGATTTTGCTTTGATTGGGAGGGGGCGAACGCCGCGTATATCCCGAATCAAAAGTGAAGAAGGTCTATCTTTAGACCGTTACTGCCTTTTTTGATATCGATGTTAAGACCTTGCCCAAGGAGTAGAAGTCCAATAAGGGACTGTATAAAGCTTGCAATTGATTTGAAGTATCCTTGCATTTGCTCAGATATTCCTGAAATATCAACTTAATGTTGAAGGTATTGGAGGATCTATTTGACAATGGTTTGAGTCAAAGTTGCCCCTCAGTCTGCATCTGCTTCTTATGATATTGATGCTATGTGTGATATTTTGAGATTGGAGCAAAAGTTGCCCCCCCCCCCAGTCGGGAAGCACGTTCCCACAGACGGCGCCAAACTGTTGCGTCCTGGAATATTCGCGGTGGTAGAGAAATATAATTTAACGTCTTAGCGTTGTACGAAGATCCAGCACACAATCAGATAAGTGAGAGGATGTAGCATTCATAAGTGACACCAGAGTTTTTACGTGGAAAACCCCTGAAAAAGGGGAAAAACCACGGGGCCTGGCCCAGTTTGAATGAATCCACTAGTATTTGTAGTCGATTACAAATGAGGCCCTTCCTTAGGAGAAGGCCTTGGATTGATGTAGCAAATGTACATCATATAGATTTCATTACATGGTAAGAGTTACATATACAGGTTTGTTTGGCCTGAAGGACCGTAGTCGGCCGGAGACCGTAGTTGGCAGGAGACCGTAGTCGGCCGGAGACCGTAGTCGGCAGGAGACCGTAGTCGGCAGGAGACCTTAGTCGGCCGGAGACCGTAGTCGGCCGGAGACTGTAGTCGGCCGGAGACCGTAGTCGGTCGGAGACCGTAGTCGGCCGGAGACCGTAGTCGGCCGGAGACCGTAGTCGGCCGGAGACCGTAGTCGGCAGGAGACCTTAGTCGGCAAGAGACCTTAGTCGGCCGGAGACCGTAGTCGGCAGGAGACCGTAGTCGGCCGGAGACCGTTGTCTGGTGATGGAGGTCGGACGGACCGTATTAGGCGACAGTGGTCAGAAGGACCGTAGGAGGTAGGAGATAAGGAGTCAGGTGTTAGTCCCAGTGTCACTTAGAAGATCGGATGTTGATGGTCTGGCCTTGAGTAGGACGTCGGGTCTTTGGCAGGACGTAGGGACTGAACGTCGCGCCTTAAGCAGGACGTTGGGTCTTCAGCAAGACGTAGGGACTGAACGTCGGGCCTTAAGCAGGACGTCAGGCCTTCAGCAGGGCGTAGGGACTGAACGTCGGGCCTTAAGGTGGTGGTCCGGCGAGGTTCTGCGGTGGTCCGGCTAGGTTCCTGCCATGATCCGGTGGTGGTCCGGCGAGGTTCCTACGGTGGTCCGGCGAGGTTCCTGCGGTGGCCCGGCGGTGGTCCGGCGAGGTTCCTGCGATGATCCAGCGGTGGTCCGGCGGCTGTCGAGGAGGAGCTCCTTCCTTCTCTTCTCTTCTTCTCTCTCTTGCTTGAGTCCCCCTCTTATGAGAAATGAGGGCTCTATTTATAGATTTTCTGGAGTGGCATGACCCGTAAATAGACATGAGATCAGGGGCGAATAGGGAGTGGTCCAATGGACGGCCGATATTGAATCCTACGATCATACACCGTTCAATGGACATTTGAAGACCTTAGTGATGTCGGAATTCTGTGATCTTGGGCTCGTTGGATTTGTCTCGTCAAGCCCTTCGATTTGAGTATAAGCTCGTCAAAATCAGAGTCCATTTGGTAACTCAAATTGCGGTTTGAAACTTCCAACAGCACTTTGGATCCATGATTTGGACCCATTTGGGCTCGGATTGGGTTGATCTTGGTGTCGTTGAGTTCGTATTTCCGAGACGCTCAGTTCGACTATAAGCTTGCTGAAATCGGAGTTGGGGTGCTCTCGGAATTAATTTTTGAAGTTTCCAACTAGCTTTCGCCTCGAGATTCGTGCCCGATCAAGCTAATTTTGTGATGCCGTATCAGGCTTTGTTGGTGTCTACTTGGCTGGTCTCATTTTTCAGAGTCGGATGATGATGAGGTAGGTTTCCTGCACACTCCCCTAGATGGCCATGGCTCTTTTCGACAGCCTTGAGGCCCTTAATGGTTCTTACATCTGCGTGGTCAATGGTGACTTTTTTATTTTGGACTTCTTATTGATGTGTTCTCCGCCTCCAATGAATGGTCCAAACATGACAACTCGGTGACAATACTGAGTCTGACATGCTTTAGGGCTTTTTTAATTTTCTCCAAATTTAGATTATCTTTCATTTTTTAGATTTCTTTGCAATCTATCGCTTATTGTGATATTTTGAGCTTCATATTTTTGTGTTTGGGTCTCTTTTGACTTTTAATTGTATGTCACTTTTCATCTGGAATAAAAAAGATTGTTTGGTAAAAAAAATGATAAGATTAATATTACTTCGATCTATTTCCATTTAATTTGAGAGTGTTTTTTTCCTTGATTCCTCAAGTCTTTCGTGGATCTATTGATATTTGATCCCATTGTGAAGACTAATATTTCATTTGGGACAATTTTCTTATTATTTCTTAAAATAGTTTTTCAGCACAAAAATTTAAATTTTTACTAAAAAAATTGTTTTAAAATACAGTAAAAAAGATGTCCAAAACAAACTTAAGACTCTCACTGACAAAATAATCACTGCTTCTATCAAAATAAATGATATAGTAATGAGCATGTGCTTTGGATGAAAACTACTAAAACGATTTTTAAAAACTTTCATCATTTCTAGTATGGAAATTTGCTTTGTCTCTTGGCATAGAAACTTCGGGTACAAAAAGTTGACCTCGTTTACTTTTGATTTTTTTTTTCCTATAGACTTCATCAACTATTGAACTTTGTTTCTAAAACCATCTTGGTTCTTGAGGTCTCTGATTCAATAATTTTGCTCTGATTCAATAATTTTGCTCACGTTTTGGTTCTTTATTGTTTTGATCTAGGGGTGTAAGTGTCCGAGCCGACTCAAACTCAATTCGTTAAAGAGCTCATGAGTTGAACTTATTGAGCCTAGAGCTTCAAGGTTGATGAGATTCAACTCGCCGGCTCGTGAGCTTATAGAGCCATTCAGTTATACTCAGGTTAAATCATTGAACCCTAAACATGGTCTTCTTTTGATTTTATGTCCGATCAAATTTTTATAACTTTACTTTTTTGTAACTTTCATATTTATTAATGAATAGGTATTGCCTCTGATTTCTAGAATAGAAAAATGTACTATTCCAAAAAAAAAATCTTAAAAAAACACACAATATTTAATGCTATTAAAACATCTTGCTCACTTCTCTCATTGTCTGATACGATATTTGGACATCGATCATGAGTCCCGCTTATATGTTGGAAGTGGGTCGAGTGACATTTGGCTCTCAGGGTATTGAGGCAATTCAGTGGTATACAACCTACTGATATTTAGACCACTGAGCATGCTTTAATTTCATGAGTATAGATTGTAAAGACCATTTTGCTCCCAGGATCGTCTGGACGAAATTGGATCGTCCGGGACAATCGGTACAGGTTGTGCAGGAAAAATATGTTTGGCTGAAGGGTTCGTCTGGACAAAATTGGGATCGTCCGGACGAAAAAATTTCAGAGCCCTGCCGTCTGGGGACGATAATTAATTTTCGTTTGGACGAAATTTTTCTGAGCATGGATCGTCAGGGACGAAGTGCGATCGTCCAGGACGATCAGTCTGGATATATAAAGAAACGAGATATTTTGAAGAGAGAGAAAAAGCTCAGGAGAGAGAAAAACGAAGGAAAAAGAAGGAAAAGTGATTTTTGGGCGACGTCGGTCTTTTTTCGTCCGTTGTGACAGTTGAAGATATTGCTGTACGCGAGGTAAGGCACAATCCGTCTTTCTCAATTTTCAGAACCGTCGTGTTTGGCGGTATTATCTGTCCGGAATTGATTTTTGTTCGTGATTTTCGTCCGTATTTCCCGTCTGGTTCAGTTTTTACCGCGTAATTTTCCGTATGTTGTTAACGTGCCGAGTGTGCACATTTTGATTATTTTCTGGAGATTTTTGTCCGGGTAGTTTTGATTTGACGGCGTTTTTCGTCGACTGTATTTTTCTGTGTAGTCTAAAAATGTATGAGCAATAAAATTAAAGTCTTGCAATGTTGTTATCTATATTATGTGCAAATTTGGTATTCTATGATTTTTCAGGAAAATTGTGTAAATTTCATATACAGCCGTTGTGCTGCCCGATTTTTGGGTGATTTCTGATTTTGTTCGGATTTCTTCTGAATGGATATGTTATCTGTATATGCTATAAAAAGGGAGTTATAAGTGGCCCGGATCCTAAGAGATTCGGTTAGTGTCTGGGAAATCTGAAATGAGCTCAATCTGAAATCTGAAATCAGTTCTGTTCCGGATCTGATGAAATCTGTTCTGGTGCTATAAGCACATCTGTCTGGTGCCGTGAGCACAAAGGGAGGCATAAGGGGTCGGAATCCATAGAGATTCTTTTAGTGTCAGGGAATTTAGCTATTAATTAAATATATGATATCTGATTTGAAAGGACTTCTGATTTGCATATCTGTTATGTAAGCAAGTTTGATTATGATTTGATATATGTCCGTATCTGTTCTTATTTAATCTGTTTCGTTCTGATCTGTATGATTTTGATATCTGTTTGATTTTTTTCTGGTTTCTGTACGGATTTGGTTTGAAAGGTTTGATTTTGAATTCTGGAAATTTTGATTGGAGGTTTGTCACTTTGCTGAGCTGTTGAGCTCACCCTTGCTTTCTGGTGGTTTTCAGGTTCTGGAAAAGGGAAGGAGGTCTTGGACTAGAGTTCAGAGTCTGATTTGTATGTATTATTTTGTACTTTTAATTTTTGTACAGACATGGCTCTTCTGCTCTGTTTCTTTCTGTCTAAGCCATGGTCTGTAGTTGTATATGATTATTTTGAGGAAAAGAAAAGAAAAAGATGAATCTTTTGTTCCGCTGCATTTGATGTTTCATAGTAGCTCTGTGTGTCTATTTGTATTTAAAATGTTTGGAAGAATCAATTCTGAAGCAAATTCCAAAGCCAGATCCTGGTCAGTTGGTCAGTTTTGCCTGTCGCGGCCCGGTGCGAGCGGGATCCGTCCCGGGTCGGGTCGGGTCGTGACAAGCTTTAGTGGTATCAGAGCATTAGTTTTGGAATTTGGATTGTGTAAGACAGAGCCATAGGAAGTGATCTGTAGTGAGTCTGTCTGGGGTAATTTTGGTTTGTTCGGCTTTTTATTTTGTTAATTTTGTGATAGTTTTCCGGATTTTTTCTGAATTTTCTGTATGGATCAGCCAGACCCAGACATGACAGACGGTCAGAGTGCCGATCAGGCAGCACCAGTGGGGAGTACAGCCCCAGTGGTCGGTGCTGATACACTATCTCAGTTTGCTACACTTGTTGCTCAGATGATGAGTGAGACTCAGAGCAGAGCTTCTACCGTCAGATCTGATGATATTGATAGGCATCTCCAGATGTTTTTGAGGTTGAAACCTCCGAGGTTTGAGGGTGCTGTTGAGCCCAGAGCTGCTGAGGAGTGGTTGGGGAGATTGGAGAAGACCTTCGACGGAATGCAGTGTCCGTCAGACAGGAAGGTACCGTTGGCAGTATTTCTGTTAGATGGTGAGGCTGAGCATTGGTGGGTTGGCCAGTAGGAGGCTAGATTTTAGGGCAGATTGAACTCTTTGATTACCTGGGAAGAGTTCACTGATGTTTTTCGAGACTGGTTCGTTCCCCCTTCTACACAGCAGCAGATGCAGGAGAGTTTTCTGAGTCTTGTTCAGGGGAGCAAGACGGTGATGCAGTACGAGGTTGAGTTTACTGTATTAGCCAGGTATGCTCCGCAGCTGGTTAGTACTTCTGCTGAGAGGTGCTACAGGTTTCTGAGGGGATTACGAGATATTCTGAGGCAGCCTCTGATACAGTTCCACATTACTGACTATTCTGAGCTTGTGGAGCGAGCTCGTTTGATAGAAAATGACCTGATGGCTACTCAGCAGCGGTGGACTGCGAGTAGGAAGAGATTTGGAGGCGAGGCTTCAGGCAGTGGTTCCTCTGGGAAGAGGAGATTTGTAGCTGGTTCTGGATCTAGTGACTCCAGGAGGAGTGTAGGGTCGTCTGGTACTGCTACCAGTACGACGAATTCTGGATCTGTGAGTGGGGCACCTGTGTGCCAGAGTTGTGGACGCCGACATTTTGGCCAGTGCTACAGGATGGCTGGTCTGTGCTTCAGATGTGGTCAGCCAGGACATAGGATTGCAGAGTGTACACAGACTGGATTTGATCGGGGTTTTGAGTTCCGATCAGAGAGTTTTGTTAGACCTGTCGGTTCAGCAGGAAGACCGAGGACTGTTCCTCCACGCCCTGAGGGATTTTCTGGTAGAGGTGGTGGTTCTAGTTCTGTACCACGGAGACCACCTACTGTTCAGAGGGAGCCAAGTAGTTCTGTTGCTTCAGCTCCAGCTCCAGTTCAGCCACGAGTTTACAGCCTGAGTCAGCAGGAGGCTCATGATGCTCCAGATGTTGTGACAGGTACGATTTACATTTCTGATCAGCCCTGTCGTGTTTTGTTTGACTCTGGAGCTAGTCACTCTTTTCTGTCCGAACGGTATTTTGAGGTTTTACGTTTGGATTCCATTTTACTTTCCGTTTCTCTTTTCATAATTTTGCCGGCTGTAAGTAATTTGATTGCTCGAAAGTTTTGTATTTGCGAGATCGACATTGTGGGCAAGAAGTGGAAATCAAGTCTGATTTTATTGCCGATTTCCTCTTATGATGTGATTTTGGGCATGGATTGACTGAGTCTGTATGAGGCTCAGATTGATTGTCTGAAGAAGCAAGTGAGCTTGCTTATGGCTGGAGAGAGATGTGTATTTCAGGGCTTACGAGGTGTTCTCTCCAGTTTGATTTCTGTGTTGGAGGTGAGTAGAATGTGGAAGAAGGGTTGCCCAATCTTTTTGGCTTCGGTGCGGGATCTGAACCTGAAGGTTGGTTCTATTTCTGAGATCCCAGTGGTACGAGAGTTTGCTGATGTTTTTCCAGAGGATTTGGTTGGTTTACCTCTGAATAGAGATGTGGAGTTCTCTATCGATGTTTTTCCAGGTACCGCTCCGATATCAAAAGCTACGTACAGGATGGCACCGAAAGAACTTTCTGAGTTGAAAGTTCAACTTCAGGAGTTGGTTGATAGAGGCTTTGTCCGTCCTAGTATTTCTCCTTGGGGAGCACCTGTACTGTTTGTGAAGAAGAAGGACGGGACACTTCGTATGTGTGTAGATTACAGAGATTTGAACAAAGTCACGATCAAGAATAAGTATCCTTTGCCTCAGATTGACGACTTGTTTGATCAGCTTTCAGGATCTTCGGTATTTTCGAAGATTGATTTGCGATCCGGATACTATCAGGTGAAAGTGAAGGAAGCTGATGTGGTGAAGACTACTTTCAGTACTCGATACGGGCACTACGAGTTCTTGGTTATGCCTTTTGGGGTAACCAATGCGCCTGCGATTTTAATGGATCTGATGAACCGAGTATTCAGGGAGTATTTGGATCAGTTTGTAATCGTCTTCATTGATGATATTCTGGTATATTCTGCTTCTGAGGATGATCATGCCAGACACTTGAGTATTGTGTTGGAGACTCTGAGGCGGCATCAGCTGTATGCCAAGTTCTCCAAGTGTGAATTCTGGCTGAAGAGCATTTCATTTCTGGGGCATGTGATTAGTGGTGAAGGTATTTCTGTTGATCCCCAGAAGATTCAGGCGGTTGCTGATTGGCCAAGGCCGACTACGGTATTTGAGGTACGTAGTTTCTTGGGCATGGCCGGATATTACAGGAAATTTGTGAAGGAATTTTCACAGATCTCGACGCCTTTGACGAGACTGACGTAGAAGTCAGTATCTTTTGTTTGGACACCGGAGTGTGAAGCTAGTTTTCAGATATTGAAGGATTGTCTGACTTCAGCTCCAGTGTTAGCACTTTCGTCAGGTATGTAAGGTTTTCAGGTATTCAGTGATGCTTCATTGAAAGGTTTGGGATGTGTGTTGATGCAGAATGGAAGGGTAATAGCTTATGCCTCTAGATAGTTGAAACCCCACGAGAAGAATTACCCGACACATGATTTGGAGTTAGCTGCAGTTGTGTTTGCTTTGAAGATTTGGCGTCATTACCTGTATGGCGTCAGATGTGAGATTTTCACTGATCACAAGAGCCTGAAGTACATTTTCACTCAGAAGGATCTGAACTTGAGGCAGAGAAGATGGCTCGAGTTGATCAAAGATTATGATCTGACCATTCAGTATCAGCCTGGTAAGACTAATGTGGTAGCAGATACTCTGAGCAGGAAGTCTTCTGGATTATCAGGTTTGCAGCTTACTTTTGATGATTTCCTGATTCGTGATATGGAGCGCTTGCAGCTGGAATTGATTTCCTCCCGTGATGTGGATTTAGCTCAGATGAGCATTTAGTCTTCTTTGGAAGCAATGATTCAGGAAGCCCAGAAGTCAGATTCTGATTATTCGAAGTTGATTGCTCAGATTGGATCTGGTAAGACTCCTGAACTTTGAATTTCTTATTCTGGTGTTATTTTCTGTAAGAACAGGTTGTGGGTACCTGTGTTTGGGGATTTGAGGCAGGAGATTCTGTATGAATCTCACCATTCAGGCTACACTGTACATCCAGGTGGTAGTAAGATGTATGCTGACATGAAACTTTTATTTTGGTGGCCTGGAATGAAAAAAGATGTAGTCGAGTTTGTATCGAGATGCGAAGCCTGTCAGTTGGTGAAGGCAGAACATCAGCGACCAGGTGGACTGTTGCAGTCATTGCTTATCCCTGAGTGGAAGTGAGAGGAGGTAACGATGGATTTTGCGATGGGTTTTCCTCGATCTAGACAAGGGCATGACGCCATTTGGGTGGTTGTAGATCGATTGACGAAGTCCGCCCATTTTCTTCTGATCAGGCAGACCGATCCGGTAGATCGTTTGGTACAGATATATGTTAATGAGATAGTCAGATTGCACGGTGTGCCTCGAGTGATAGTTTCTGACCGAGATGGACGATTTACTTACAGACTTTGGAAGGGCATTCAGCAAGGCTTGGGTACAAAACTGCATTTCAGTACAGCCTTTAATCATCAGACAGATGGACAGTCTGAGAGGACTATTCAGGTACTGGAAGATCTGTTGAGGCTTTGTGTTCTGGACTTTGGCGGAAGCTGGGAAGATCATATCCCTTTGATTGAGTTTGCCTATAATAACAGTTTTCAATCCAGTATCGGTATGGCACCGTACGAGGCTTTGTATGGCAGGAAGTGTCGTACTCCTTTGACTCTGACTGAGGTCGGAGATAGACAGGAACTGGTGCCACTTTTTTTGAGGAAACTGTTAATAAGATCAGTTTAATAAAAGAAAGATTGAAAGCTGCTCAAGATCGACAGCAGAAGTATTATAATCAGAAGCACGGGTTTGTTGAGTTTCAGGTTGGGGACTTTGTGTATGTCAAAGTCAGCCCGATGAAGGGTGTGAGCAGATTTGGTCAGGTAAGCAAGCATAGTCCAAGGTATGTTGGACTTTTTGAAATCCTGGAAAGGATTGAAAAATCAGCTTACAGACTGTTACTTTCCGATTCGATGCCTGACATGCATAACGTGTTTCGCGTATCCACTTTGAGGAAGTGGGTATCTGACTCTGGGAAGAGGCTGTCAGCTGATGAGGTTGAGATTCAGAAGAATCTGGCATACAAGGAAGAGCCAGAGTTGATTTTGGCATACGACGTCCGAAAGCTACGAAGTAAACAGATTCCGATGGTTAAAGTCCAGTGGAAGCACCGTACTGCACGGGAAGCCACTTGGGAGAAGGAGTATGATATGAGACAGTTGTACCCGTACTTGTTTTGACTGAGTTTTGATTGGACAATGTCGATGACGATATTTTTCAGAAGTTGGGGAGATTGTAAAGACCATTTTGCTCCCAGGATCGTCTGGACGAAATTGGATCATCCGGGACGATCGGTACAGGTTGTGCAGGAAAAACATGTTATGCTGAAGGGTTTGTCTAGACAAAATTGGGATCGTCCGGACGAAAAAATTTCAGAACTCTGTCGTCTGGGGACGATAATTAATTTTTGTCTGGACGAAATTTTTCTGAGCATGGATCGTCCGGGATGAAGTGCGATCGTCCAGAACGATCAGTCTGGATATATATAGAAACGAGATATTTTGAAGAGAGAGAAAAAGCTCAGGAGAGAGAAAAACGAAGGAAAAAGAAGGAAAAGTGATTTTTGGGAGACGTCGGTATGTTTTCGTCCGTTGTGATAGTTGAAGATATTGTTGTACGCGAGGTAAGGCACAATCCGCCTTTCTCAATTTTCAGAACCATCGTGTTTGGCGGTATTATCTGTCCGGAATTGATTTTTGTTCGTGATTTTCGTCCGTATTTTCCGTCTGGTTCAGTTTTTACCGCGTAATTTTCCGTATGTTGTTGACGTGCCGAGTGTGCACATTTTGATTATTTTCTGGAGATTTTTGTCCGGGTAGTTTTGATTTGAAGGCGTTTTTCGTCGACTGTATTTTTCTGTGTAGTCTAAAAATATCCGAGCAATAGAATTAAAGTCTTGCAATGTTGTTATCTATATTCTGTGCAAATTTGGTATTCTGTGATTTTTCAGGAAAATTGTGTAAATTCCGTATATAGCCGTTGTGCTGCCCGATTTTTGGGTGATTTCTGATTTTGTCCGGATTTCTTCTGAATGGATATGTTATCTGTATATGCTATAAAAAGGGAGTTATAAGTGGCCCGGATCCTAAGAGATCCGGTTAATGTCTGGGAAATTTGAAATGAGCTCAATCTGAAATATGAAATCAGTTCTGTTCCGGATCCGATGAAATCTGTTCTGGTGCTATAAGCACATCTGTTTGGTGCTATAAGCACATCTGTCTGGTGCTATAAGCACATCTGTCTGGTGCCGTGAGAATAAAGGGAGGCATAAGGGGTCGGAATCCATAGAGATTCTGTCAGTGTCAGGGAATTTAGCTATTAATTAAATATATGATATCTGATTTGAAAGGACTTCTGATTTCCGTATCTGTTCTGTAAGCAAGTTTGATTCTGATTTGATATATGTTCGTATCTGTTTTGATTTGATCTGTTTCGTTCTGATCTGTATGATTTTGATATCTGTCTGATTCTGTTCTGGTTTCTGTACGGATTTGGTTTGAAGTGTTTGGTTTTGGATTCTGGAAGTTTTGATTGGAGGTTTGTCGCTTTGCTGAGCTGTTGAGCTCACCCTTGCTTTCTGGTGGTTTTCAGGTTCTGGAAAGGGAAGGAGGTCTTGTACTAGAGTTCAGAGTCTGATTTGTATGTATTATTTTGTACTTTTGATTTTTGTACAGACATGGCTCTTCTGCTCTGTTTCTTTCTGTCTGAGCCATGGTCTGTAGTTGTATATGATTGTTTTGAGGAAACGAAAAGAAAAAGATGAATCTTTTGTTCCGCTGCATTTGATGTTTCATAGTAGTTCTATGTGTCTGTTTGTATTTAAAATGTTTGGAAGAATCAGTTCTGAAGCAAATTCCAAAGCCAGATCCTGGTCAGTTGGTCAGTTTTGCCTGTCGCGGCCCGGTGCGAGCGGGATCCGTCCCGGGTCTGGTCGGGTCGTGACATAGATGGGCGTGGTCGCGCATATGTCAATTGGATGCGTCAACACCGTGCCTATATTGACATGTGGAATAATAGAAGGGAGTATATAACTCGGGTACATATAGTAGGGGGCAATGAGAATTAGGATTTGACTAGATATTTGAAAAGGTATATATAGATTATGGTCCTCAATTTGCTTATTGAGGCCATCAACATAGGTTCCTGAGACGATGTATCAAAGGTCACCTAGGAAAAGATTGTTGGTATATTAACTTACTATGAATAATATTGCAATTGTCCAACACCACAATATTTGCTTTTAAAGCAAGGACGTCTAGATACAAGAAAGTGCCATAGTCATATTTTGTAACATCATCCACCACTTATGTTAAGGGAAATGAAATAAATTGGGAAAAAAAATAAATTATGTATTTTAAATGTAATTTAAATAAAATTTTTATTAAGAAATAAATTTAATTAAATAAAATACTATATAATTTACCTATAAGATCTTTATAGCTGAAACATTTTTCAGCCTCTTTGTAATTTAGATAAGGTGATAAAAGGATCTTGAAAGAGACCACTGCATCTATATTTATTCAAAAACCCATTTTTTAATTTTGCATACATATATTTTATATAATTTCATAAACATAAGTGAACTCACTTAAATGTAAGTAAAAAAAAAAAACATTTTTAAAATAATAAAAGAAAATCATCTTAAAAAAGATATGAGCTGAATTCTAAGATTAAAATTAATTTTAATTAATAATAAGATAAAATTAAATTATAAATCTAAATTAAATTTTTCTTTAATTTAATCTATTTCTTAATAAAAAAATATATATTTTAAATATTAAATCTATTTATTGAGTCTCTCCGTAATCAAGTTCTTAAATTAGAGGATTAACTGCTATGCCTTGAGGTACAAGAGGAAGCTAGAGATACATTTGATGATCTTAGATATCTTTTGAAAAATTTTAGAGAAATATTCTGGTGGTCACTTTGGATGTATAACGTAAGAAATTGTAAAACTTACGTCAAATGACATTTCATGATCTGTTCAAATTATACATGTTGAACTCTACATTTTTGTTCAAATTTTGCGTACTTAAGAAGGAGGCTATTGTACAAGGATTACGCCCATAACTCCCCCCCCCCCCCAATTTTTTTTTCTTATTATTGGTTTCGTTTATTTCAATCTTTGTATTACATCAACATTTATCATGAATAATAATTCACTTTCTTTTGATTTTTTTTTCATTTAATATATATGTATTAAATTGATTCATCAAGTGTGTTAATTGAATTTCCTTTTGATTGTTTTCATTTAATCTACACATTAAATTGACATTCACTAGGGGTGTTAATTTACTTTCTTTTTTATTTTCTTTTATTTAATCTATTTATTAAATTAACATTCATTACGAGTCTTAATTTACTTTCCTTTTTTCTTCACAATTTTATGTCTATAAATATTATAAAAAACTTATAATACAAAATTAAGTAAAATTTATCTTTCCTCAAAATTATCTTTCTCATCTTCCTCGAAATTCATCCCACACTTGAGGAACGGGTTCTAACCAATAATAACCACGATCCGATATTAATCTTGCAAATCTTCCTCCCAATCTTCGTTCTTATCTTTCTGTTTAGGAGATTTTCTGTATATTTCCTATCTTAAAATTTTTCAATTTATTCGTATTGTCTATTTTAATCTTAGATTTATTTCTGAATTATGTAATAGCTATATGATATATTACTGATTTCCTATAATAACTATATATCGTTCCTTTTTTGGTTGGTTTTGCCAAATTTTCTTAAATTATGTTTTTATCTATGGCCTCCTTTACCACGATCCGATATTAATCTTGCAAATCTCTGACATTTTGATCTGATTTTTTTTTTCTCATATAAATTTAGGCTTCATTTGAAACAACTTTAGACTATTTTTTTCTTGCTTTCAAATGATTTTTGTATAAAAAAATAATTTTATGAAGCAATGACAGAGTCGTTTTAAGTCATTTCAAACGAAGTCTTAATCATGGGTGTCTCAGTCTTAAAAAAATCCATGATGTCTCAGTCCCATCTGGATCGACTTGATAGATCTTTTTTTTTTATCTGCTAGATCTTCTTTATTTTCTCCTTTATCCAGGCTTAGGGCACCCTTGCAGGTCCAAGCTCCACTTCATTCTCAGCCTACCTTTGAGTGTTCTGCTGGTTCTCATCGTTGCTAAGTTGGTGCTCTAGGTCTCCAACAATGGCGTCCATCTTCTAGTTTCAAAAAAAAAGTTGAAACTAGAAGATGGACACCACTGTTGAATACCTAGAGCACCAACTTAGCAATGATAATAACCAGCAGAACACTCAAAAATAGGCAGAGAATATAGTAGAGCATGAACCTGCATGGGTGCCCTAAATCCGGATGAAAAAGATTGAAATTTTTTCCAATATTCATAATTTATGTCATCGCTTAAAAAAAGTCCTGACTGCCCCTATTTACCACCATGAAGGCGGAAAATTAGGTGAAGGGAGCGACCATCCTCCAGCTGACTTCCGGGCTTCTGGTGATCATGATGGACGCCCAACTTGATATGTAACAATAGAAATAAACTCCTTGAGTTAATCAGATCAGGCATCAAATGACGTGCCAAATAATCCAGCTAAATCAAGAAAAAAAAACTCTCAAACGGATGCTTCTATGCCAAGAGAAAGGAACAAAATGGCCATACAAAAAATGAGAATGTTTTTAATAACAGCGTGATGAATTTCATCAAAATCACCTGAGAATTACTGTCATCATTGATATTTATAATAGCAGTGAGGTCCCTCGTCTTTACAGTGGTTTGCATCTCTAATAAGACAATCGAACATACATCAAGAGATCCAAGAAAGAATCAGCGAAATAAAAAAAAAATAAAACGTATAATAACATTACTCTGATAAAAAAGGAGCAGAGCTTAAAACGAAGACAAGAGCAGGTTGGGAGCTTAAACTCTTGTCTTCGTTTTAAGCTCGACCCATATCTCTTCAGAGTAATGTTATTCTATATTTTCTATTTCTTTTTTTATTTCTCTGTTTTTTTCTTGGATCTCTTGATGTATGTTCGATTGTCATGTTATAGATGCAAACCACTGTAAAGACGAAGGGCCTCACTCCTACTATAAACATCAGTGATGCAGTAATGCTCTGGTGACTTTGATGAAATCCATCAAACTGTTCTTAAAAGCATTCTCATTTATTTTATTTTTATTATTATTGTTTTTGTCGTCTAATTAATTAAAATTTTGTTCACCCTAAAAAAAGAAGCTGGATCCGCCTCTACTTAATATAATATTCAAAATAAAAATAATTTGGCATCTTATTATTTATTTAAAAAAAAAAAAACATATTATCAGCCTAATGCAAATCCTCTTATTGCTCTCTATGAAATGGATATATTGAGAACTTCTAGGATCTTTAGAAAAAAAAGTTACATCATACAACTTCAACTTCTTAATTGTGTTCGTGGCCAACAAGATCTTTTCTTATTCACAAACCCTTGTGTTGGAGGATCATTCAAAACTAGAAGTTGATTTTCAAGGACCATTAGCAGTAGATTTATTCATTCGATCTAACAATCGACAAATTAGGAATTACTTGTAATTAAGATAAATTGAATCCTTGAATTTTTTTAGGAGACCGGCCAACGAAGAGTATCATCGCATTATGATGTAGATAATTCGCCACAAACTCAATAATAGAATGAAACTGACAAATTTAAAGATACTTGTGACCAAAACATCTAATAAATCCAAACTATGGAGACCATGATCATAATATTATCACTTGTACAATTTGAATTGGTAACATTCAACAAAATATTTTCAATTTTAGGAAGAGGTTGAATGCGTAATTCACCAAAGATGAACATTTTGGTCATCAATTTATAAAAAATAGTGCATAGATCGCCATGCTGAAAATAAAGAAATTCAAAATAGATATGGTAATTAAGAAGTTTATCAAAATTATTGAATCAAAATATCATCACAATCTATTTGCCTTCATGCACTAAAAAAATTCCATCTCTAAAGTAACCCAAATAAGTTTAGCTTCTCATCTCATTAGAATTTCTAAAAGAATTTATGTTTTGACTTTTATTCAAGATAAATATTTATCTTCCAACTTTTTATTTAATTATCAATGAATTTTTTTTTAATAAATTATATAATGTCTTATGTCGATGGAAGCTAGTAGTGGATATAATCCTCACTATAAAGGCACCACAAAATCTTCAAAGGCATAGTAAGGAATAAGCTTGATGAGAAGATAGTAGTGGACATAATCCTCATTTGAAAAAGCAATTTGTTGATAAGGTCTCCACCATTCAAAAAAATTCAAAGGCAAAAAGCCTTAAGAGGTAAAGGTTTCTTCAATTCCAAAAATCTCAAAAGACAAATTCTCAAAAGATAAATGTTTCTCTAATTCTTCAAAACATTGAAGGCTACAATCCTCGAAATATAAGGTTTTTTTTTTATTCTCTAAGATTCTTATATGGCTAAAAGCCTTTGAAAATACATATTTTTTTATTCTATGAAATTCTTAGAAGACTAAAATTTTGGTACAAGTTCTCTAAAAAATCACAAGCATAATATTAGATTAACCTAAATAGGTAGATAATTTTAGAGAGTCGTTTTAGATGGTTTGTCACATAAAGCATCAGTCTTGAAGAGTATTATTGCGTCCTGGAAAATTCGCGGCGGTAGAGAAATATAAAGATTAATACCTTAGCTTTGTACGAAGATCCAGAACACAAGCAGATCAAAGAGATGAGGGTTTAGCGTTCATAAGAGACACCAGAGTTTTTACGTGGAAACCCCTAAAAAGGGGGAAAACCACGGGGCCTGACCCAGTTTGAATGAATCCACTAATGCTTGCAATTGATTACAAATGAGGTCCATCCTTAGGAATAAGACCTTGGCTCGAAGTAACAAATATACATCATATAAAATGCATTGTGTGGTAGAAGTTGGAAGAATCAATGTTGATATGTTTATTTGGGATGACAAAACCATAGTCGACGAGCGATGTAGATCGGAAGAACCATATTCAGCGGGTGACGGAGGTCGGAAGGATCGTAGTCTGTGAGCGACATAGGTCAGAAGGGCCGTTATATTGCGACGGAGGTCGAGAGGATCGTAGTCATCGGGTGACGGAAGTCGGAAGGACCGTTGTCGGCAGACAATGGAGGTCAAAAGGATCGTAGTCGGCGGGCCAGAAAGGTCAGGAGGACCGTAGTCGGCGAGTGACGAAGGTCCAGGGGACCATAGTTAGCAGGTGACGAAGGTCGGGAGGACCATAGTCAGCGAGCAATGTAGTCGGCAGACGACGGAGGTCCGAAGGACCATAGTCTGCAAATGATGGGGATCGAAAGGACCGTAGTTGGATGACAGTCATTTGGAGGACTGTAGGTGGCGGACTATCGGAAGTCCTGCGGTGTTCGGCAAACTGGTAGAAGTCCAATGGCGGTCGGAGGACGGGTGGAAGTCCGGTGGCGATCGACGGACTGGCAGAAGTCCGTCGGTGGTTGGCGAATTGGTGGAAGTCCGGTGTCGGTAGACGGACTGGTAGAAGTCCGTCGGTGGGCAATGATTGGGCTGAAGTCCTGCCGCAATCGATGAACTGGTGGAAGTCTGACGGCAGTCAACGAACTGGCAGAAGTCCGTCGATAGTTGGAGAATGAGTGGAAGTCCGACGGCGGTCGGGAAGAACTCCGGAGGTGGCCGACAGGAATCCCGATGGTGGTCGGCAGGAAAATCAGCGGTGGTCGGCAGGAAATCCTGCGGTGGTCGGCAGGAACCCCGGCGGTGGTCGGCAGGAACCCCGACGGTGGTCGGCAAGAACTCTGGCGGTGGTCGGTGGCAAGAGAGCTCCCAAATTCCTCCCTTTCTTCTCTTCTTCTCCCTCTTCCTCCTCCCTTATATGGACCTCCGAAAGAGCACAGCGCAAACGGGTCGATTGGAAGGGACAGATTGGATCGTGCATACGACTAACCATTGAGGATAGAGGCTTTCACTAACACACCTCGATGGGTAGTAATATACATGACCAAATCACGGGTTTCCCCCACCCGATGAAAGAGCTCGAATGGGGTTTAGTAGATGTGGGACCGAGTTTCCCACGGGCGCAAGCCCCCGTGGTTAAGTACATCCCAGGCCGGAGCCTGAGAAAACTCTCGATTAAGGATTATACATTATCCTCTCCTAAAGTGGGATTGGCACAAGGGTACAGACTATGAAATCCTACTCAAATGGAAGAAAGGTCCGAAGGGGCTGAATCAACATGCGTGGCTCATACCAGCACTCGGAGGCTCTAGGGCACTAGAGAGAAACTGGAAAAAGTAAAATCAAGCACTCAATCACATGCGTGAGAGAAGGATGGAGGTGGCGTCATCCTGTAATGCGGATAAGTAAGATTTAGGGTCCCTGAAAAGAAGAGACCTACCTACTATTTAAGGCATACTACGAGACCGAATGTAGTAGCCTCGAATCCTAAATCTAGTTTGGACTTAGTGTTCGACACACACTAAGACCGTGTCCTAGCTAATGCAATGCAAAAACCTGGACTTATCCCGGCCTGGATGGGGGAGCCAGCTAACCACCTAGTCGCTTTAAAATCATGCAATTAAGTCAGTTATGAAAGATAGGTGGGTGGTACAGTTATTGGAAAGAGGACCGACATCTAGAGGATTTCCTAAGTGGTCCTGGACTTATGTTGGGTGAATGCCCCTAACTAATGCAATTAAATGTTAATTAAATTGATTTCTAATGCAATGCATGCTAGTTGAAATGTCAGCTCATGAATGCTTTGGATTTTAAAAACAGGCTTAATATAAAATAATTTTTTAGAAAAGACTGAGTCTCCCTAGGTCCGACACTTCATCCTCATAGGCCAGATTATCCGGACTCTACCCGCAGGCAGGGAGATGTCTTATAACAAGGAAAAAAGAAATGCAATAATATGCATGCGACCCCGGACGGTTCCGACAATTTCCTAGGTTCGTTAAGTTTCTATGTTATTTAAAGCCTTAAAATATTAGAAAATTAGTTATGAGTATAAAAATTTTATAATCCTTAAAGAGTCTAACGATATCCAGGTGAAAACAAAATTGGCATGTAAGAAAAGAAACCTAAGAAAAGCAGGCAATTTCTACTGCGCAATCAGGTAAACACATCAATATAAATCCAACAAATCAAATAAATGTCCATAGGCCAACTGCCCTTTAATTACAACCCAGGGTATGCAGAAAAGTAAAGTGGCCGGGCACCACTGCCAACAACCCGGATTTCTAAGCCTATGACAGACGCCAACAACTTTGAGAGGGATATTGGGTCTTCAATCTTTAGCTTTCTGGATGTCTTCTCCTTGGATTCTTTGGAACTCTCCTCCTTGGACTCCTTGGATCTCTCCTCCTTGGACTCCTTGGATTCGTCGTGGCTTGAACATCCAAACGAAGAGACAATTCTCCCCAGCAGGGGTGTATTGCCTTTTCTCTTTGGATATCTAAAGCCATCAAGCTTGATCTTCCAAATGGAAGAAGACTCTCCCCTTTAGGGATGCCTTCTTCTTTTAGAATCCGAGCTGGATAAGAATATCCCAACTCAAAGGTTGTTTTCACAACTCTTAACAATTATTACATACAAATTTATATTTATTGAAAAATGCAGTAAATTCTAAATCACCTGCAAGGTTATCCTAATAATCATCCCAAGCAGTTTATATGAAAATGAAAATGCTAACACCATTGACCCTGTGCCAAGCCATGCTCTGAGGGCTAAGCAGCTCCATCTGTAGCAATTATAATTATTTAATAATTTTAGCCCTCATTATATCAAGGGGGCTGAGCAAGCACCTGCATAAGACAACATTAGAAATCATAACGGTGCCCCCCTTTTCTTAGCTTGAGCATGGCCACCTGCATAGAAGAACAATATATATATATGACGTTCCTAACCTAGGGGTAAATCTAGCGCCCATCACATCACAGAGTGCAAGAAAAGTAAGCAAACACAACAATTCAATTTTCAAACAGCATGCAGTGAAAACTACGAAAAGCTCCGGCACACAGTAGAAAATAAAACCCAGCGGCCTAACATATATCTAGAAGTGGTGCCCTAGCAAACCATTCTATGTGTGTGTAAGGCTAGTGTGGTTTGGATAGATCCTAAGTGGGGTAATTAGTTGAAATTATCTAGAGTTCAGGTATGTTGGGGGTCTAAAAAGGATGTTTTAATTGAAATTCAAATATTAGTGAATTAGATCCATTTTTGATTATTTTAATTTGTTGGTCAGTTTTAAGAACTAAGGGTATTCATATTTGAAGTTTGAATTGTATTAGCCAATTTTGGAAAGTTCTAGGTCCCCCTAGGAACTAGACTAAGGGTCCAAAAAGTCACTATGGAAAAAAGGCTAAGTCTGGGTCTCCTATCACCTTAGGAAAATACTATACCTTAATACGAGTAGTTAGACAGGTAGTAGGCTAAAATCGGAATTTCCTATCCAAAGTTATGAATTTTCTAAGTTTCGGGCCCTAGACTATAGGTTGGGGTTGACCAAAAAGTTGACTTTCTAATCTAAGCCAGTTTATGGAAACCTAAGATTTTAAATAAATACTAGGCCCTAATTGGAGTCTAATGCAAGTGAGTTTGCCTAATTTGGAATTTTCTACAATTAGTTATGAGTTTTCTAAGATCAGGGTATTTAAAGGAATTTTCTAAATTTCCTAACAAAGGGCATTTTTTACTGTTTTGCTCCAAACCGGCTCCAAACTGATTGGAATCACTCCCAAAGATCAGGGATGACCTAAGAAAGTGTTCCCAAGTGTTTGGAGAAAATTTGGAATTTTTAGTAATTTTTAATAATTTATTAGGGGCAAAACGATAATTTTCACTTATGGTCAAATTGGGAGTCAACCTGAAGTCAAACTAGGGCGTCCTATTTATCTAAAGTGAAGGATCAGATTCTGGTCAGTTTGAGGTATTATGGGTAATTTTATGACCTAATATGTATTTATTGTATTTTTCGGAAGGTCTCGGGGCCTTAATTAGCAGGTTAATTATGGTTGGTTAGCTAAGGGCTCTAAAAGCTCCTAGAAATTCCTAGAAAATTCAGAGAGGTTTATGATGTCACTAAGTTTAAATGTTGAAGTTTTCATGTCGTTCTGAGATCTATCCTAGCTCCTAGAAAACTTCTAAGTTCGTTAGACAGATCCTTAATTTTTGTCCTTAGGGTGTCACTACGTTGTAGGAGTTTAAAGTGATGTTTACACTAACCCTCGGGATAATAAATGCATGGGAGTACAGTAATGAAATAAACACACCATGTCCTTAGATCTAGGAGAACCTAAGCTAAGTGCTCGTGGTGCGACCTATACATGCAATCTACGAATGACAGGAAAGTACAAATACCTAATTAATGACGGGATTAGTGAATGATTGGGACCCAATCACCCACTAATCCTCTCCCCCATGATTGCTCTTCATTCATAGAACCTATGTCTAAAATTTCACGAAGTAGCGAGTCTCCCAAAATTAGGATTTATGTATAAGTAGTTTTAAAAATAGTTTCAAAATACTTATAAATATAAATATATATTTTAGAAAATAAAATAATTAAAAGGTAAATCAATTCATAATACATAGATATAGGGAGACCCACTAAACACTCTCACCAGTCTCAAAACGATTTAAAAATAATTTGTATCCTGAAAATAATTATCATAATTAATATTTAATACCAAAAATACTCGAATGATCGAATCCAAATAGTGATATGTCAAAACAGCCAAAATCAAGGGCTGGAAATGGTTCCAAAACATAAAGCTCTCTTTTCTGAAAAGAACGAGGGGTTATACATAAAAATCCGGTTTAAAACGAAAAAGATATGAAATTTACAAGTTCGAATACAATAAGATAATATTTTAAAATAGTGCAGTTTCACTGTTTTTGAAATGACAGAAAATACAGACAAAATTTTCATATGAAAATAATTTTAAAATATGCAGAATTCAGAGTATATCCAAAACAAGGTGCTGTACGTTGACAGCGGACCTAAAATGACAAAGTTATGTAATTTCGAAGTTTAAGTATAATAAAAATAATATTTGAAAATAATCCAGTCTGCTGTTTTTCAAAATAAGTACAGAAATACTAAAAATATTTGTGTAATGCAAACTTCAGGATGTGCAGAATCAAAATACGTTCAAAACAAGACGTTGTGCGTTAAAATCGGGTTAAAAACGAGAAAGTTATACAATTTAGAAGTTTTAAAATCAATAAATAGGTTTTAAAATAATTTCAAATAAGTAATATTTAAAAATGATTAAAATAATAGTATAAAATAATACCTTAATATTCCTGAGATCCAAGATAATATGAAAATATATAATATTATTAATATTCTAATTATTAATGATATCTTAAGTAATCTTAACTAATTAAAAGAATTAAAATAATATTTAATAAAAAAAAAGAAATAATATATATATATACAATAAATATAATAACATAATAATAGAAGTAATAAGAATAAACAGCCTAAATAAGTTAAGATAATATACATTTATTAATATTATAGTTAAGATAATAATATTATAATATAATAATAACAAAATAATTAAAATAACATGTTTAAAATAGTATATATATATATATATATACTTACTGTTTTATTAATATTTAAAAATACATACATTATTTTAATAAAAAAAATTTTTATAGTGTAGAGAATAAAAATCCGATCAAAACAAGGTATTATATGCGAAAATCGGACGAAAAACGGATTTTTGACGAATTTTTGAAGTTTTTAAGGTTTAAAAACAATTTAAAAAAAACGATTTAACTCAATTCGGGCGGCGGGCGACACGTGGCGGACCCGGATTCGCTCCGCGGTCCGCGGCTAATGATTGCGCCGTCACCGCAATCATTGGCGCATGATTGCGGCGGCGGTCACGCCTTAACCACGTCGGCAACGGCTCCAAGCCGTCGGATCACCCGCAGTATGCGATCAACGGCCCAGATGTCGTTGGACGGAGCCAGTGACCGCGGGATCGGATCCGCGGTCGGATCAGGGCCGCGGTATGGTCTGATCTGATCCGTTGATCACAGATCGGACGGATCAGATCTGCCCTACACCCAGGCGAAGCCGAACCGAAACCCTAACCCTATTTTCGCCTCGTTCTCCCAAACGGCTGGACGAAACGCAACGAAACTTTAGATCTAGCTTCTACTGGTGAAGAGCATTCGTGGGGGAATGTTTGGATTGATCTAAAATGAAGTAACAGATATCTATTTAGCTCTAAGTGTTTAACCTATTCTAAGGGTTTTAAGGAGATCTAACCGTTGGATCTTCAAATCTTTGACACGGTTGAGCTTGTAGACTGTCCTCGTATGTTTTCCTTCTTGAATCCTTGATCAAACAGGCTACGGATCGACTGGATCAACGCCTTGATCGAATCTTTGACCGTCGGGATTCGATGGGGGAAGCTCGAGGGAAGATGTAGGAGCTCTCCCCGAAAATTTGGAGGCCTGAGGTGGTCTCTCCAAAGAGCAAGAGCCAAAAAGTCTTCTCCAAAACCTAAATTTCATTATTTAAATCCCCTCTCCTCTCTTGAACGGTGGAGATGAGATCTAGGATCAATTTCAGAGAGAGAGGGAGTAATTTAGGCGGGATTTTGAATATTGGAACGTTTTCTAATCAATTTCCCCCATTAATGAGTCTTAAATTGACTTAAATAGGTTGATTTGACTCATTTAGACCTTGGGTTGACCAAGTCAGCCCTTGACTTGGTCAACCTGGTCAACTAAGTCTAAGGGAGGGGGGATTTGAGCTAAGAATCCATGGAATTAATTTAAAATGAATTTTAAGCTCTTTAGGTAAATTTGGGTCAACCCGGGTTGACCTGGTCAACCAGGTTGACCCAGGATCCGGGTCCGGGCTCAATAGACTCAGTTCGACTCACTGAACCCATTAAGGATGGTCATGGGGTCTGACTTGGTCAATTTGACCAAGTCAACCTCCTTGACCCGGAGTTTAACAAAATCGAGGTCAACACCTTCATGTGAAGAATGAGGGCCTATTTATATAGTTTTTTGAGAGTGGCATGGCTTGTAAATATGTGGAGGATCAAGGGAAAAATGGGAGTGTTTGAATGGATGGCCGATATTGATCCCATTGATCATGGACTGTTTATTGGTCAATTGAATGCCTTAACGATTTCAGAATTAAATGATCTTGAGCTTGTTGGATTCGTCTCGTCGAGCCGCTCGATTTGACTATAAGCATGACACATTTGAAAACTGTTTGATAATCCAAATTGTAGTTTGAACCCTTCAACAGCGCTTCATCCCCTTGATTTTGACCCATTTGTGCTCAGATTGAGTCGAATTTAGTGTCGATGGGTTTGTCTTCCTGAGACGTTCAGTTTGACTATAAGTTTGCTGAAATTGAAGTTCAGATGATCTCTAAATTAATTTCCGAAGTTTCCAACTTGATTATGCCTCAAGATTCGTGCCAGATCAAGATAATTTTTGGTGACATATCAAGTATATATATTAGATCCGGCCTATATTAAGAAAGGTAGAGATAGACATAAAAAAACTTAGTTATAAGTATTAAAAAATATTTTTTAATTAGATTTAAATTATAATTTGACTTTTAATAAGTCCCTGAAGAAAAAAAGATTCATGTAGCTAACCAACAAAGGGGATAAAAGTTTGTTGTTGTGTGTGTGTGTGTTGGGGGGGGGGGGGGGGGGGGGGGGGGGGGGGGGGGAAAGAGCGACGTACTCGAGCACCTCGACATTGAACAACAGAGAGCAGATTGACACAATGATATAGATATGGTGTTGCAGCGGTGCAAGATAGAGGCTTGAGCGCTGTAACACCCCAAATTGACGCCGCAATGCTGCAAGACATATTGAACATTTATTTTTCTCAAGGGGTGCATCTTTTAGTGGATATAAGTGACTTTTCTATTGAATTTTTATTTAGGTTAGACAATGAGAATATATTGTGCATGTGAAAAGAGAAGGAGAGAATGAGAGAGTGAGAGAGAAGAGAGATTTTTACTTATTTCTCCTGGTATTCATAGTGGATTTCTTGGTTTTGTGTGACCCCATGATTTTTTTCCTATTTTCAAAATTTTCATGTTAAATCCTGGTGTCATTTACTTTTTCCATGTTTTTACTTTCTTGCTTGTTTCATCATTGTGCTATTTACTCCTCATCCCCAACAAAATTGAGATCATTATATTCCAATTGGGGGAAAATAAGTTATTGCTAAATCAAATATATATCAACTATTGCGTATTGAACGTCTTATAAAATTTTAAGAATTCAAACATAATGATGAAGAGTTATTTATTCCTAATAAATTGATTGCAAACATCAATCAAGTCTATATATTAATGAATGAAGAAGCACAGATACAAAGACTAACAAATAATATATATATATATATATATATATATATATATATATATATATATATATATATATATATATATATATATATATATATATATAATATATATATATATATATATAATTTTAAGGCTACATATATAACTACTGGATATATATGACGTCAACCCACCCTCCATCATCATCATTAAGAATGTTGGCATCTAATGTAGATAACAAGTTGAAAATAAAACATCAATGCTAATACCTTAATATAAATAAATTATAGATATATGGAAAGATTTTAAAATAAGCATAATTAAAATTTGTATTAAGCAGCTAAGCATGTCATTAATAAAATTTTAAAATAGATCAAGTCGCCCGTTTATTAGGCGACTTTGACCACCGGAATCATGTAATCAATGGCCAACGTGGCATGATGACATTGCAAATGTATTATGCCTTGTTAAAATCCCCTCCCCCGCCCCACAATCCTTCTATCTTCTTCTCCTCATCCGCGTGCCTTTGAAGTTCATCCATGTCCTAGCTCGTCATTTGCTAATTGTTTGAACGGATCGGGTAAGTAGAAATTTTAGTTTTTTTATTAATATTTTATTTGTTATTTGTCGTAAAAGAGTTCATTTTCTTTGAAGGAGTTAAAAACTTAAAGAGAGAAACGGAGTTATAGTGGTTGTAGGTTTTTTGTGCTAGATTAGTTATTGGATTGTTCTAGATTTTTTGAAATATTTTGGAGATCTAGTTAGAAAGAAAGGATTTCATTTAATATTTGTGAGATTTTCTTATTGTATGTTATATTGAAGTTGGGGTTGATGTCTTTTCTACAAAAATTGCAACATCTTTATTATCATTTGAAAATGTTTTTTCAACTCGTTTTCATTACTACCATTGCTTGAATTTGGAGCACAAACTTAGGATGTCTGGTTAGGAGTTAGCCCATCATTTATAATAACCTCAATCCATAAGCTGCATCGATCGATCTCTTTTCCAGAAGCCACAAGCAAGGCATTCATCAAGACTTTGGAGAATCAAGAAATTAGCCATCATCGGCCCTTCACGTTTGACTACTATTAGCAGCACAACCTACAATTAGCACCTTTAGTGCGCCACCTGGCCGCCAATTTCCATTAAGGGTGTCAAAAGTTGATACGACCCCAAACCCGAGAAAAAAAATTTGGGTTTGATCAACCGTTTGTAAAACGGGTTGGATCCGGATTTGGATTTTTGACCAGTCTAAAAATCGGGCCGAGTTTAGGTTGACCAGAAAACCCGAAGATGACCTGGATCCCGTCCTGCTGTTGACTCACGTCCTCGCCGCAAATTCACGGTTCATATTCCTCGTCCTCGTTTTCTCTAGCAACCACTAAAGAGGGAAAACGAGAGAGAGAGCAGGGGATGCTAATATGCCCTTCTGTTGAGAACGAGCCCTGCTCATTTGATTCAGCTAAAAGCCGCCTGGATTCATTTCTAAAAGGGGATAGCACGCCGCTTGGCCAAGGCAGCGGTCCAGACCTTCCGATTTTGATGGAATCTCAGCCATCGATTTCAAATTGCTGATTCGGAAGGCATTTGAATTGATTGGAAAGTTCAAATGGGGCTTTAACCCGGATTAATTCAAGCAATTTGGGCTGAAATCAGGTTTGAATCGAACTCAATTTGTCTCTATGCGAGTCAAATTGGGTTCAATTTTTTTTCTAATCGAACTAATTTGATGAAATTGAACTCAAATTAGTGCCGATTCGAGTGAAATTGGCTTCGACGAGACTCAATTGTATTGATCGAGCGCACTCGTCGGACAAGTGCACAAAAAATGAGATCAATAGAAGCAATAATAAAATTCATCCTCTTGTGGATAAATAATTTCAATTGCCTATCACCGGAACAAAATAATTTATATCAGCCAAGAGTGTTCCATCTCCTACAACTCTCTCCATCAAAATCCTCCGCAAAAACTGTTAACGACTGATCTCCTCACCTTATCCTACACCTTACGTATTTACTTATGTACCTTTATTGTGCCTGTTTAAGGCATCCTGTACCCAGACTTAATAACATAGTTTTATAATTTCTTCTCATCATCTGTTTCTCTCTCTCCCTCTCTCTCTCTCTCTCTCTCTCTCTCTCTCTCTCTCTCTCTCTCTCGAGATTCATCTTCTTCTCTATCTGTCACCTTCTCATGGTAAAACAGAGCCATTAATGGGGGACCATAGCTCAACTTCCTCCCTCCCTCCCCCTTCCTCCGCCACACCGGCGGCCACTCACGCCGACGTCTGCATTCCGGCGCCCCTCAAGTTTTTGGTCTCCAACATCAAGAACCTCCTTCCCCATCCGCTCAATGCAGACAACTACGCCATTTGGCGTATACAGATTCTTCAGCAATTCACGACGAACGGCTACGCAGGGCATCTCATCGGTGCCCAACCTCAGCCACCTGACGAGAGCTCTCAAGAATCCTTCCGTTGGCGCCTAATTGACAGCAACTTGATCTCCGCTCTCTACTCCACCAGAACAAACTTCATCATCTCCAAATGAATAATCTCACAATGCAACAATATTTGTCCCAGATCAAGAACATTGTTGACAACATAGCCGCCGCTGGTTCCAGGATTGATCCAGAAGATATCGTGTTATACATCCTAAACGGACTTCCGTCGACCTATAATTCATTCAAGACAGCTGTTCGCACTTCACCGCTTCCCGCTGATCTTGACAATCTCTACTCGCTACTTTGCAGCGAGGAGATTCATGTCAATCAAGACATTCAAAAAGATCAGTCCTCCTCATCATCTGCGTCTGCTCTCTACACCACATCTTCAAATCAATCAAAAGGTCGCTCCCAAAGCCGCCCAAACCGGAACAAGAACACTTCGTTCACCATGCCGCCTCCGACGCCTCAACCTCTCACACTGGCTACACCTCAAACTCAGCGTCCCGTATGCCAAATATGCGGCAAAACATGACATATCGCCTTACATTGCTGGCACTGGTATACTCAGACTTACGCCCCTACCTCCGCCGCAGCACCTCGTGTAATGCTCGCGCAACCTTCTTCTTACGGGAATCAAGATTGGGCTCTTGATACTGGAGCCACAACGCATCTCACGCCAAACATGAACAGCAATATCCCTACTCCGGCCAAGACTCAGTTTCGATCGCCAATGGCTCTACCCTACCAATCCAGAACACCGGCCAAGGTTTGCTATCGTTATCGGACACCCCCCCGGTAAGCTCCGGCTACGCAATATCTTACACGTTCCTTCTCTCACGCATAATCTCCTTTCTGTTTCAAAATTAATCTCTGATAATCTGATTTCCATTACATTCAATACTAACGGGTTTGAAATTAAGGATTCACTGGACAATCGTCTACTTCTTCGTGGACACCTCCATAAAGGCCTCTACCATATACACTCGACACCTGAGGAGCCGACCACTGCTCTTCAAGCAAGCTTCACGACATCTCAGACTTGGCATGCCTGCCTCGGACATCCCCACTACAAACTTCTTCCTGTTCTAGCACGTCACATACCGTACTGCAAGAACCTTTATATTTCATCTTTTTGCAAATCTTGTAATGCGGCCAAAAGCCACAAGCTACCCTTCAATAAAAGAATCACCGCATCCTCTACACCGTTCGAACTTATACATTCGGACGTGTGGGGACCGGCACAACAAATTTCTTTAGATGGATTCCGATATTACGTGATTTTCATTGACGACTGTACTCGTTTTTCTTGGATCTATTTTATGCACTCTAAACAGGAAACGTTCTCAACATTTCAATTATTCTGCAGCTTAGTTCGCACTCAATTCTCCACCACGCCCAAAACGTTTCGCTCCGATGGAGGTGGAGAATTTGTTAGCACTGCTTTTCAGACGTTTCTCCAAAACAATGGCATCCTCCATCAACTGAGCTGCCCGCATACTCCAAAACAATGGACCGCCGATCTCCCGAACCAGTTCTGGGCTGAAGCAACCTCAACAGCTAATTATCTGATAAACCGGCACCCCTCCACATCTTTAAAACTCAATTCTCCCTACCAAATGCTCTACAACAAGACACCCTCCTACACGCATCTACGCACCTTCGGATCTCTGCTATCGCTGGCTTCAACCATACACCGCCAACAATTTGCTCCTCGCTCCACTGACTGTCTTTTTATCGATTACTCACCGAGCCACAAAGGCTACAAGTGTTACAACCTCCTGACTAAGAAAACTCATATCTCTCGTCATGAAATTTTTAAAGAAACTATATTCCCCTGTCAATCCTACAACAATGCCACTCCTTCATCACCTCAACCCACCAACCATCACACCTCTCCTCTCCTTCTCATCCCGACCTCGGCTACCTCTCGGATCCCCACTCCCGCGGTTCCTAGTCCTCAGAACAATCCCAACACCCTTCCAGTTCACGCCCCGCCTCAACCTACTCTGCCTTCTACACCACATGACAATCTGGCTAATCCAACTTGTGCTCCAGCTATTCCCACCAACACCGTTCATCCTATGACAACCAAATCCAGGTCCGGCATCTCAAAATCGAAGCACATTCTGTCTCTCTTGAGCAGCTCAAGTCCAGTCCCGACCCCGACTTCCTATAGCCAGGCGCTAATGCACAACCACTGGCGCCGTGCCATGGCCGACGAATTCCATGCTTTACAGACCCAAGGGACTTGGTCCCTGGTGCCTTCTCCGCCGAACAAGCCAATAATTGGCTGCAAATGGACATTCAAAACAAAGATGCTTCCCTCCGGCCTAGTCGATCGCTACAAAGCACACCTCGTTGCTCTATGCTATAATTAGATCAACGGCGAAAATTACACCGAAACTTTTAGTCCAGTGGCCAAGATGCCCACCATTAACCTTCTCCTCACCCTTGCCCTTCACCGGAAGTGGCAAATACAACAACTGGATGTCTCCAACGCCTTCTTACACGGCGATCTTCCGGATGACATCTACATGCGTCAACCACCTGGATTCATCGATCCCAACTTGCCCGAGCACGTATACAAGCTCAACAAATCGTTGTATGGACTCAAGCAGGCTCCTCGACAGTGGTTCCAAAAGCTGATCTCCTTCCTACTAACACGCGGCTTTCGGTTCAGTCGTTATGACCCTTCCTTACTCATCTATAATCAAAACCAAGTTCACATATTTCTGCTCATTCCAAAGGCACCTTCTGACTTTCAGGACACTGCATGCTATCAAAGATCTTTTCTACTCTCATTATCCAATCTTCAGCAGCCTGGGGTCCTACAGCTCCTTTGAACAACGGAGGCTTCAACTTATGAAACATCTGCAAATGCTTATCTGCTTCTTCTTCTTTACTTCCACTCATTTTACTCTGTGCATCCCCCATCACATGTGCTATAGCAGTAGCCAACTGCATCATACTTTCTGAAGGTACTGGAGCTGCACTGTGTTGTTCATTTGGTACACTTGATTCTGGATTATCCATTTATCTTTTCACCTGCACAGTTCAGAATATATGATACACACATGCAATTATGTATGCAAAATGAGGCACTTAAAGCTACCCATTCTACCCAACTCTCCATCAAAACTATAAGTCTGGTAACAATCAATTCTTCCAATAACACTGCTCTGATACCAAAAAGTATGTGACGTCCCAAGATCTAACTTGGAAAGAATTTCAGTCAATTCATTAAAACCATTTACCAGAGCTATCTATAGACTTCAAACAATACCAAACAGTCTAAAAATTCTATAATTTAAAACATCAATGAACAGTTACATTCATATCTCAAAAGATCATATACAATACTCAGGAGCTACACTATGAACACAACACATGAATTGAAATCTATCATGTCCTGAGTACAAAAGAATCAATATCACCAAAAAGAACAAAAACCTGAGGATTCCAGATCAACTTCAATCACCTGCTCCCTTGCCCTGACCTAAAAAATATTAACCACATATAATGAGCTTCAAAAAGCCCAGCAGGTCACCTAATACCTATAACTGAAATCAAAGCACGGTGCGAAAGCAATATGCATGTCAATCAGTTGAATCCATAACAGTCAATTGCACATGATCAATGAATCTATGCAGATACGAAAATCAGTAGTCAATGCACAATCGATAAAATCCATAATCAGCGATAGGAAAATCAATAAACAGTAGGAAGAAATCTATAAAGCTCAATAAACCAGTACACACGATACATCTTGTAAGAATCCAATCAAATCAATAGAAGAAAATCATCGTCTCGATAATATCAATAAAATCAATCTCTGTCACTCATCTCTGGTCAAAATCAAACCAATACGTCGTAAAAACGATTGAAATCAAATCAATACAATAAAACATATTCCATATCAGTTAATGAATCACATGCAGTAGTTCAATACGGTGTATCAATGAAGCGATAGTATCAATGAATCAATATCAATAAGTCAGTATCAATAAATCAATAGTATCCTTGTCCATAGCATCAATGAATCAATACAATATCCATATCAGTATCAGTATCAATGATCAGTGACATAATGTGAATATCAATGAAATCATACAGTAACAATAAATCCGTAAATCCGTCCGTAAATCCATTCAAAATCAATAAATCAATGAATCCATCACGAGATTAATATGTCAATACCATACACATGCACTTAAATACAATAGTCTTACTGAACAAGTACAATCACTGGCTATTAAGGCGTTTTTCAATCCATAGTGCTGTTGTAGAAATCCATAATGATAGCTATCCGTTGATTCAATAAGAGTCTTCACTCTGTGCCCGTCGGCATAAGAATCTCCTTATGCCTCCCAATCGTGATATCAATGATCAATAGAGGATATCGTCAAACCCTTTTTAAAGAAAAGCCCGTCGGCCCACCATCATGTACAGGTCAAGTCAATCTCCAACCAACAGTTCAACCAGTCTTCACTTGTCTTTCAGTAACAATAACCGTATAGCAATCATATATTCACATTCGTATGCATATCAGTTCAAATCATCAATTTCAGAAAATCGGAAATCGTACGAAAATCCAGCGGCATAACGGCAGTATACGGAATTTACACAAAAATCACAGAATTCACAAATTATCAAATTAGCACAGAACGTTCACAACAACATTATAAGACTTTTATTCTACTGCCCAAATAATTTCAGACTTCACCAGAATTTACAGTCAAAATAAAACACCGTCAAATCAAAACTACCCTATCAAAAATCTCCAGAAAATAATCAAATCGTGTAGAAATACCATATCAGAAACATACCAAAAGTTGTGCGGTAAAACTTTCGTCAATACAAAATAATGCGCGTTTTTCGGTAACGAAAATACAAATCTGAGCACAGAAATGCCAAAACTCGACATCTTCGAAAACAGAAATAGGGTTCGGAGTCCTTACAGCGAGATAAACACTTTTCCCAACAGCGGCGACGGACGAAAAGCACTCCGCGACCTCCGAAATCCGGCTTTTCCTTTATTTTCCTTCTCCTTCTCTCTCCTCAGATATTTTGAGATAAACAAATGATTTTCTCTCTCTTCAAAACGAGCTGATTTCCTTTTAATACACACCTGATCGGCCCGGCCGATCGCCACATCGTCCAGGACGATCTGAACAAAATTCAATCGTCCAGGATGATATCTCAGGACGATAATTAATTTCCTTGGACGATAAAATCTCTTACTCACTAACTTTTGTCATGCACTGATCGTCCCAGGACGATCCAAAATCGGCCAGGACGATCCACTTCAGAAATCAGCTGTTTCACTGATCGTCCTGGACGATCTCAACATCGTCTCGGACGATCTCAGAAGGAAATCAAAGAAACGAGCTATCACAAAGGCATTCCCTACTCTTGCACCGAACAACATACACAAAACAGACCCCAGCAAGCCCTTCGCTGACCCTTCTCTCTACAGGCGTCTAGCTGGTGCACTGTCAGTACCTATCAATTACAAGACCGGATATCGCGTTTGCCACCAATCGCATCTGTCAACAGATGCACCGGCCCACCGATCATGACTACCAAGATCTTAAGTGACTCCTTCGCTACATCAAAGGCACAATCTCCTTCGGCCTACCTCTTGTCCCGGGCGATCTCTCTCCGGTCCTTCACCGACGCTGATTGGGCCTCAGATCACACGGATAGGAAATCAGTCTCCGGCTTCTGTACCTTCATGGGTCCTAACCTCATCTCATGGACCGTTAAGAAACAGGTCACCGTCGCAAAATCATCAACTGAAGCCGAATACCGTGCGCTCTCCGCCGCCACCTCCGACGTACTATGGTTGCATCGCCTCACAGCCGAACTCCTGCTTCCGCAAGAATCTCCGACCACTATTCATTGCGACAACGTCTCCGCAATAGCTCTTGTCAAGAACCCCGTCTTTCACGCACGAACAAAGCATATCGAGATCAAATATCACTTCATTTGGCAACATCTATCTTCCGGCGACATCACCCTTTAGCACATTCCCTCAGAACAACAAATAGCAGATATCCTAACCAAACCTTTCTCGATCACTCGCTTTAACGATCTATGATCCAAATTAACCATTCAACCACCGAATGCTTAATTTGAGGGAGGCTGTTAATGACTGATCTCCTCACCTTATCATACACCTTATGTATTTACTTATGTACCTTTATTGTGCCTATTTAAGGCATCCTGTACCCAGACTTAATAACATAGTTTTATAATTTCTTCTCATCAACTGTTTATCTCTCCCTGTCTCTCTCTCTCTCTCTCTCTCTCTCTCTCTCGAGATTCATCTTCTTCTCTGACAACCTTCTCAACAACTCCATAATACTCGCACCCCAAAAGTTATAATTGTTAGTGCTTCCCATAGCTTGGTTCACACATTATCGATAAACTACCATCACGATCCACGAGATATTGCTTAGATATGCAATCTCTCAAAAAAGGCTACAAATATTTTGACCTTATTAGTGGCCAATATTATATCACTCACCAACCTCCCTTAATTACAGGGAATTTGTAACTCTCAGGATGACTCCATACGTAGAAAAAAACATTCTCATGTGGTTCCTTAGGAACCCAATTTGCATGCGTTGCCGATGTTTGGATCTTCCTATTATCACCAGAGGAGTTTATTAGTGCATGTGTGACTACTGCACATTGAGTGCTGGAGAAGGTTTTGATCATCTAAACTTTCAATTCTTAGTTTTTACTTAGAGCCGCACTTTGAGCTGTGCGAGGAGTTCAGTCGTGCCGTGCAGCCATCATTCTAATGATGTTCATTCAAAAAGTATTTTTTTTGGAAATGAGGATATCTACTCGCTGTCATTCTAAAGAGAGCGCTTGACGGCGTTAAATAATCACTCGACAGAACCTATCGAGGCAACCCACCAGTATTGAAGCCACATTTGTTTTGTCCCACTAAATAAGCAAGGCCTAGTAGAACGGATTTGAATCCGAGATGAGGGTTTTCAACAGTGCTCGTCCACCAACCACCCTAAAACTCTAGTTCATTCAAAAGTATTTTGTTATTTTGTTATTACTTTCTCCTTCCCTGGATGTAACGGTCACAAGCGTCCCTTAACCATCGTACAATCATGATAGATGATAACTAATGGCTACAAAGTTTTGAAATTTCTTAACCACATGAATGTTTTCTCAACAGCCCCCTACCCTTAGAAAAAAAAAAATCTTATTACAGCCTTATTTTGTCTTACATATTTGGATCAATTCTATCCCCCTTCTTGCCACAAACACTAAATTCCAAAATAACACGGGGAATGCTTTGCTGATGGATGAAACATGGCACCTGTAGCTGTAGCCAATTTTTTACTCCCTCACTCGCGTATAACATTAGAGCTTTTATTATGTACAGACCGGACGGGAGAAAGCACTAGGTATCCACCAATGAGATGACGTGACGCATACGCCCTCCGCACAGAATAAGTATTCATAACATTATGGCTATAAAACAATCATGTATCTACAAAATAAGAAAATACAGTAGTAGAATGCAAGGCTAGAAAATTGTTGAAAGTTATTTTTTTGAGTGTCCAAATTTGACACGAAATGAAAGTATAACTTGAACTCGATCCGAAAAATCTAATTTAGGATCAACCCATTTCGCAAATAGAACCGTTTGAAAAAATGGGTTAGATCCGGGTCAACCCTCTAACCCAAAATTGATGTAAAGTTTTCAAGTCAACACGCATCACATTAGCTCCGCCCTTAGCCATCCGCATCGCGTCAACTCGGCCCTCGCATCCGCATCAGCTCGCATGCGGCCCTTAGCAAGAGTTTGCTGCGTCAACTACATTGTCGCCCTCAGTCTCAATCAACTCCACCTCTGTTGTTGCCGCCATCAACCATCCAATCCGGCTTCCGCCATTTGTCGCCTCTGTGACAGCCTCCACCTTCCTCACCACCTTCGCCATCTACTCCAGCCCACCATCCAAAAAGGTTGAAGACAAGCAAGTGACTCAGCTTGGTGAGTTGTATTCGATTGACCCAGATATGAAGCAGGTTTAGTTCAGGTACTAAAAAGTGACCCATTTTCAAGAACAAGTTGGATCAACTTGTATCGGGTCAATTAAAAGATTGAACCAGAACCCAACCCATGACCTAATTTTGACAACCCTAATTATTTTGATAAATGTTCTGAATTAGGTAGATTCAATGTACAAATAATTAACTGATTTATAAAATTGACCATACTTGAAAAAAAAAATTGCAAATCTGAAAAATAAATCATGAATCCCATAAGTATAATCGAATATTATTTTAAAAAGTAAATACCAAACATATTTTCTTCTTTTCCTATGTCCTCAGACATAAGTTCCAAGCAGATATGAAAGTTGCTTGCTAACAGAATGAAAGAGGTTATGCCATTTATTGTTCACTCTGCTCAAGCGGGTTTTATTAAAGATAGAATTATCACAGACAATATTATTCTTGCTTCTGAGCTGCTTGGCACTTTTAATTATAACTCTAAAGAGCCTTATTTTTGTGCTAAATTTGATATTCATAAGGCTTTCGATACTGTTTCAAGGCATTTTCTTTTAGACCGGTTGAGAGCTAAAGGCTTCCCTAGTACTTTCATTTCTTGGATTCAAGCTTGCATTTCTGATATTCATTTCTCTGTTGGCATTAATGGGGCTCTGGAAGGATATTTCAATTCTACATCTGGCTTGAGGCAGGGTTGCCCCTTATCCCCTTATCTCTTCACTATTGTTATGGACGGTCTATCTGCTTGCTTTGAGGATGCCAATACTAATCAGCTCTTCTCGGGTATCTCGTTGGGTAACTCCTTAGTTACTCACCTCTTATATGCTGATGACTTACTTGTTTTCTCTAAGGCCACCCTTAGGGAGGCTTCCTCCCTTATGACGATTCTGGAGAATTTTGAATCACATTCTGGGCTTAAGGTTAACCCTTCCAAAAGTTCTATTATTTTCTCTAAAAATTGCAGAACGGCTGATGATATCTGTCTCCTCCTCAACATTCAACAAACTTTATCTCCTATCAAATACTTGGGGATCCCGGTCTTCACTAGAAAGCTTTCTCAAGCTCATTTTCAGCCTCTTCTTCTGAGGATTATTAAAGCTTTGGATGGGTGCAAAGCTAAGACCCTTTCTTTTGGGGGGAGGATCCAATTCCTCAGATATACCATTATGAATACTATTGCCTTTTGGGTTAGAGGTTCCTCTCTACCCAAAAGCTGTTTCAAGACTTTAAACAAGCTCTGTTCGAGATTTCTTTTCTACAGAGATATCTCGGTTAAAAAACTGCACCTCATTGCTTGGAAAGATACTTGCACTCCAACTATTAATGGGGGTATAGGGCTGCCTTCCCTGGATTCCCTATCTTTTGGTTTTTCGTGCTCGACTATTTGGAGATTTCTTAATGGTAGTAATCCTCTTTTTCAATGGTGGCGTAACCGTTACAAATCTCTCTGGGCTCCTCCCCCAAATCGCAAATCTCATTTCTGGTTTAACTTATGCAAAGTGGCTCAATTGATTAAGCACTGTATTACTCTTAGGGTCTACCCAAGCTGTAATTTTTCTCTTATTTGGGACCCTTGGTGCTTTGGTAATTCTCTTATAAATATATTTCAAGAACTGGATTTTGCTGATTTTGAGAATCTTAACTCCTTCACTGTGTCGAATATTGTTTCTAACGGCACCTGGGCCGTTCCTGACCACTGGCCTCTTCTCTTGGCTAACAAGATCAAATCTGTGTATTTGGCCAGCAGCTATACGAATTGTCTCTGGAATAAGGGGGAAAAAATTTCGAACAAAATTTTTCAAAATGAATACTTTAAGCAGCTTCAAAAGGTTACTTGGCATAGCTTTATTTGGCACAAACACTCTGCCATTAGATACTCCTCTTATGGATGGCTTGCGGTTAGACAGGGATTAAAAACTTCTGATCAGCTTTTTAAACGGGGTATTTCGGTTAACACCTCTTGTGTTTTCTGTCAAGATTTCTGTGAAAATCATTCACATTTATTCTTCGAATGTGAATTTTCTTTCATGGTTCTCAATTCCTTAATCCCTCAATCTCAAACTCTTCTTCTCAGACCGAATCTTCTGCAAGCTTTTGAGTTTATTGAAGAGATTTCTGATAACAGGATCATGAGGAATTGTTACTGTATGATGTTAAATGCTGCAGTTTATTTTATCTGGCGAGCCCGTAATGATAGGCTTTTTGGCAACATTATTGAGTGCTTTACCACGGTTGCCAGGAGAATTAAAAAAGCTTGTTATGCTAAGATTGTGGACTGGAAAAATGCTCATGGCTTACTACATTTATTGGGTTAATATGCCTGCTTACTTCCAGCTGGGTGTTTCGGTTGGTTCTCCTGGCAACCTTCCTCTGTGGTTCTGCTGTTCCTTCGTTGACGTTAATAGCATTCTTGGCTATCTGGATCCATTGAACATTTCGGTTGGCTGTTATTTTTTCTATAACATCAACCTTATGCTGCGTTCGAGAAATTTTTTGCAGGACAATGATGACCGCTGCAGCTTAGCTCCTTGCAGGGTCTATTATTTAGGCAACCAGGAGCAATTTTTGATTCTTATGATTTCGGGCTGCCTTCTATTGGCTGCAGCATTTTCTGAGTCCTCATTTTTTTGAATCTCCACACTTTTTGGTTCCATTTTTTGGGGGTGGTATAGGTTTTTCTTTTCTGAGCATTACTTGTATTACTTGTAATTTTTGTTCCCCACTCCTGCTTTTTGCTTGGAGCTGGGCCCTTTTACTGTATCTTTTTCTCTATTAATGAATGGGCGTAAGCCCCAAAATTTCCCAAAAAAAAAAAAAAAAAAAAAAAAAAAGCAGATATGAAAGCCAATTTCTGGGTTTGAGTCGACTGATCAGACCCTCTCGGGTGAAACCTATGTGATTGTCAATTCAAATTATAGACCTGATAACCCAAAACTCAAATGCATCGCACCCTTTTTCGTATCTATCAACGTCAGTCAGTAACTATGTCTTCTCCAATTCCAAACCAAGGATGAGAAATTTCTTTTGTAAAAGAAACGTTAAAACAGATACTAGCATATTACCAACACAGAACATAACGAGTACAATAAACATAACCATACATAATAACAAAGGTAGTGCATAGAGCGTTCAGAAAATAACAAGCAAACACGAGAAATTTAAGCGACAAACAACCAAACGATTAGACTCCCAATTCATAGACATCATGACCTCCCAACTCTTAGCCACCATGACCAAATTGCTTATAGAGACGAAGAGAACACTCACAGCCCACCACGGAGGCGGAGGACGAGGTGGAGCGTGGACTCTTTCTGAATGTTATAGTCTGCAAGAGTGCGGCCGTCCTCAAGCTGTTTACCGGCAAAGATGAGCCTTTGCTGGTCCGGTGGAATCCCCTCCTTGTCCTGGATCTTTGCCTTTACGTTGTCAATTGTGTCCGAGCTCTCCACCTCCAAGGTGATAGTTTTTCCAGTGAGGGTCTTCACAAATATTTGCATCCCACCACGAAGACGGAGAACAAGGTGAAGGGTGGACTCTTTCTGGATGTTGTAGTCGGCTAGGGTGCGTCCATCCTCAAGTTGTTTGCCCGCAAAGATAAGCCTCTGTTGGTCTGGAGGAATGCCCTCCTTATCCTGGATCTTGGCCTTGACGTTGTCGATGGTGTCAGAGCTCTCAACCTCTAGGGTGATGGTCTTGCCGGTGAGTGTCTTCACGAAGATCTGCATCCCTCCCCTCAGACGGAGGACCAAGTGAAGGGTAGACTCCTTTTGAATGTTGTAGTCCGCCAGGGTGCGGCCATCCTCCAGCTGCTTGCCGGCAAAGATCAGCCTCTGCTGGTCCGGGGGGATGCCCTCCTTGTCCTGGATCTTGGCCTTGACGTTGTCGATGGTGTCAGAGCTCTCAACCTCTAGAGTGATGGTCTTGCCGGTGAGTGTCTTCACGAAGATCTGCATCCCTCCCCTCAGACGGAGGACTAAATGAAGGGTGGATTCCTTTTGAATGTTGTAGTCCGCCAGGGTGCGGCCATCTTCCAGCTGCTTGCCGGCAAAGATCAGTCTCTGCTGGTCCGGAGGGATGCCCTCCTTGTCCTGGATCTTAGCCTTAACATTGTCGATGGTGTCAGAGCTTTCAACCTCTAGGGTGATAGTCTTGCCGGTGAGTGTCTTCACGAAGATCTGCATCCCTCCCCTCAGACGGAGGACCAAGTGAAGGGTGGACTCCTTCTGGATGTTGTAGTCCGCCAGGGTACGGCCATCCTCCAGCTGCTTGCCGGCAAAGATCAGCCTCTGCTGGTCCGGGGGTATGCCCTCTTTGTCTTGTATCTTGGCCTTGACGTTGTCGATGGTGTCAGAGCTCTCAACCTCTAAGGTGATGGTCTTGCCGGTTAGAGTCTTCACGAAGATCTGCATCCCTCCCCTAAGACGCAGGACCAAGTGAAGGGTGGACTCCTTCTGGATGTTGTAGTCCGCAAGGGTGCGCCCATCCTCAAGCTGCTTGCCGGCAAAGATCAGCCTCTGCTGGTCCGGGGGGATACCCTCTTTGTCCTGGATCTTGGCCTTAACGTTGTCAATGGTGTCAGAGCTCTCAACCTCTAGGGTGATCGTCTTGCCAGTGAGTGTCTTTACGAAGATCTGCATCCCTCCTCTCAGACGGAGAACTAGATGAAGGGTGGACTCCTTCTGGATGTTGTAATCAGCAAGGGTGCGGCCATCTTCAAGCTGTTTGCCGGCAAAGATCAGCCTTTGCTGATCTGGAGGGATGCCCTCCTTGTCCTGGATCTTGGCCTTTACGTTGTCAATGGTATCCGAACTCTCCACCTCGAGGGTGATCGTCTTGCCAGTGAGAGTCTTCACGAAGATCTGCATCTGTAACAATAAAACCAAACCACCGTAAATTAATCAGATCAGGCATCTATAGATCCACGAAGAAGTGCCAAAGAAACCAGCGTAATCAAAGAAAAAAAGACCCTCAAATTACATGCAAATAAATCAAGTAACTATAAAAAGGAATCATAAGAGGAAAATTATTGAATCAGAGACCTCAACAACCAAGACGGTTTCAGAAACAAGGTTCAATAGCTGATTAATATCTTTTAAGCTATAAGAGAGGAAAAAGTATCCTAATCAAAGATCATGGCGAACAGAAAGAAGATCTAGCAGATCGATCGAGGTGGCACTTCCCATCATCGAATCCTACAACTAAATCGATCAAAAAATTTCAAAAAATTTCACAAAACCAACTCTAAAAGAAACAGCAGATTGTAGAGGAAATCAGTAACATATCATATATCTATTAGATAATTCTCAAAAGAATCTAAGATTAACACAAACAAAACATATAAATTGATCAAAATTATTACAGAAAGAAAGTATGCAGAAAATCTACTAAATAGAAAGAAAAGAACAAACCTTGGGAGGAAAATTAGGAGCCTAAAAGTTTGAGAGAGATAAAAGAAGAGCGAACAGATGATAAGGCTCTGAGGGTTGGATGGTTTTTTATAGCATTATTGGCCGACTTTCCTTCCGCAGCAGTACTCATGCGGTCAGCTTACCTTCCACACTCATAGACTACTTAATTATTTGATACATTGAATTAGATCGGTTGGTGACCGGCCGTTCATGTAATTAATTGATGCGGTATAACTTCAAGGCGGTGACGCCATCGTGGGCTGAGTTTCGACGAAGGGCACACTGTGAAGACGGTTCAAAACTGGCCAGTTTTTGTTGTATTTTATATTCTGCCAGAGTTTTCTGGACGCTTCAATGAGTTTTATTTTTTATTTTCGGTAAATGCATTAATGAGTATTAAATATCTAGTAATTAGATTTGTATATTTTTTACATTACGAAATAAAACAATTAATTAGATTTAAAATGAAAATTTTATATTATATTAATTACGAAATAAATTTAATAATTTTAAAATCATTCTATCAAAATATTTTTATTTTAAATTATTATATTTATTTTAAAACAATTAATTATGTTATTAAACTTTTTATTTCGGCTTAATTTTTATTTTAACTCAAAATTAAAAAAATTAATAGAGTTTAAAGTAAAACCATTGAAATCAAAATAGAAATAACCAAAACTAAGAACCACTGTGAAATAAAAAATAAAAATATTGTTTTACTGGAGCTTTTTAAAATATCAATAGCCATACCTTGTGGACTTGGTTTATTGACTACGATTATTCGAGAGAGAATTGCCAGCCATTACTTGTTATTTTATGTCGGTTTCGTGTTCCCCTCTTTTGATTTCGCAATCTATTTTTGCAAAGAAATCTAAGGCTTCATTTCGGACCCTTTTTTTATTGTTTCTTATAAAATTTTTGAACTAAAAAATTGTTTTAAGAAATAATAAAAAAGTCGTCCCAAACAAAACCTAAAGTGTTATCCAGTTGCAAGCAATGATCTTGTTGAATAAAATTAGTTATAGAGTCGGCTCAAGCTCAACTTATTAATGAGTTCTTCGTGCTCATACATGTTATAGATTGCATGTAGGTATCAAATTGGTCCAAGAAAGAAAGGGAGAGGAGGAGAGAGATGAGATAGATGAAAAGTTCGGGCAAATTTTAATCTTAATTTTATCTCTATTTTCAGTGATTTTGAGTTTTGTTTGTTTTTTTAATTGATAAAAATATAATTGATACACCGTCAAAAAATTATCTTGATCAGGCACGAATCTCGATGCAAAATTGAGTTGGAAACTTCAAAGATTAAATTCAGGAGCTCCCAAACTCCGATTTCAACGAGCTTATAGTCAAACTGAGTGTCTCGGAAATACAAATCAAACGACACCAAAGTTGACTCAATCCGAGCCCAAATGAGCCCAAATCAAGGACCCGAAGCGCTGTTGGAAGCTTCGTAGCATTGTTTGAGTTACCAAACGGTCTCCGATTTTAACGAGCTTATACTCGAATCGAACAGCTCGACGAGAAGAATCCAACGAGCCCAAGATCACTGAATTCCGAAATCACTAAGGCCTTCAAATGTCCAACGAACAGTGCATGATCGTAGGATTCAATATCGGCCGTCCATCTAACCACTCCCCATTTACCCTTGATCTCTCACCTATTTACGAGCTATGCCACTGTAACAACCCCAAGATCCGTGTAGCGAAAGGATTCATCTGATTGTTCTATTGCCTCTTTTTTTTTTCTTTTCTTTCTATCGGTTTCCTCATCTGTTGTTCATATCAATCCATACATACATATATATATATATATATATATATATATATATCCAGAGCCAGAGATAATTACATTACAGAAAAGAAACAGCAGCGGATACTATAATTCACAAATAATACAACAGTCAAAGTACAGTCAAAAGAGAACACTACACTAGCCATACAGGCTACAAAAGAAAGCCTACCAAGGCTACAAAAGAAAAAGCTACAGAACTCGGCAGAAAGATCCTCAAGCTGGAGGCCCTGCGCCTGAAATCATTAACCACATATAATGAGCTTATAAAGCCCAGCAGGTCACCAAAGCCTACAACTGAAATCAAAGCACGACACTGAAAACAATATGCAGGTTAATCAACTCAAGTCAAATCAATCAGTCGAACATGGTCAATGAGTCAATGCAATAAAGTGATCAATACGAAACGGAAATCAATAAAATTAATAACCGGTAGAAAATCCATAAAGCTCAAAATCAATGCGTCAATCCATTCTCTACAATCTCTATCATAGCAATCGATAATATCAATTGGAAATCAATACGATAAATCAATAAATCCGTTCAATAATAAATCAATTCAATAAATTCATCAATATCAATAAATCGATCCGAAATCAATAAATCAATACAGATCAGAAAATCTATGCGATGCAATATCAAATACATGCAATTTCATACAATGGTCTTACTCGACAAGCACAAACACTAGCTATTATCGATGGTGCTGTTGTAGTTATCAATCGTTCAATGATGCTGTTGTAGTTATCAATCGTTCAATGATGCTGTTGTAGTTATCAATCGTTCAATGATGCTGTTGTAGTTATCAATATTGCTGTTGTAGATATCCATACGTTGGTTTCTATAACCAACGTTCAACCAGGTTTCCACTTGTCTTTCAGAATCAATCAATCAATGCAATAATCGATGCAATAAGCAATAATAGAGAAATCTAGAATAATCATATCAATAGTCATATACATATCAATTCAATCTATCAATTCCAGGAAAATCAGAAATCGTACGAAAATCGAGCAGAGCAACGGCAGTCTACAGAATTTACACAGAAATATCCAAAAATCACAATTCACCAAATTAATACAGAACGTGCACAGCAACATTACAACGCTATTCTTCTACTGCACAAACCAATTCGGACATCATAATAAATTGCAGTCAAAATAAAACCCCGCCAAACCAAAACGGACTGGACGAAATCTGCCAATAAATAATCAAAACGTGCAGAATAATCACATCTACAACATACCAAAAGTTATGCGGTGAAATCTTCGCCAGTATCAAACCGGGTACGAAAATCAATTACAAAAACACAAATCTGAGCACCATTTTACAAAACCTCAAAATCTTCGAAAACAGAAGTAGGGTTCGGAGTCCTTATAGCGAGACAAACAAAATATCCAACAGCAACGAACGACGAAAATTGCTCCGCGGGCCCCGAAATCGGACTTCTTCCTTTGCTTTTCTGCTCTTTCTCTCTCCTCAGATATTTTCATTTTATAAAAATGATTTCTCTCTCCTCAAAACGAGCTGATTTTCCTTATATCATACTCAGATCGGCCTGGCCGATCGCCCGATCGTCCCGGGACGATCAGACCAATTCTGATCGTCCTGGACCATTCCCAGGGCGATGATCAGGACGGTATTGTGAATAGTGCCGATCGTCCCGGACGATCTCAATATCGTCCTGGACGATCCTGTCCAAAAATCATTCCAGAACACTCCAGAAATCAGCTGTTTTCAATGCACTGATCGGCCTGGACGATCTCAACATCGTCCCGGCCGATCCTGGGGAAAAATCACTTTTCCAGCAGCTACAGCAAAGGAACGATGTCTCACAATCTCCCCACCTTAGAAAAATGTCGTCCCGACATTTCCCTAAGGGTACAGAGCAAAACAAAAGCAAAACGAAACAAAACAGAGCTAAGCCAAGCACTCAATAAATCGCGCAAATCACAACGAAACAGACGATAAGCGAAACTCGTACCAGTCACATTTACAGGCATTCCTGGTGCATCCTCCCCCATCTCTTGCTCATTTCCAATCAGAGCAGTCGGAACAGTCGGAGCAATCGGAACCATCGGAACAGGTCCTTGCTTAAGTTCAGGACTTGGGCATTCCGTCATTCTATGTCCATATCCACCACATCGGTAACATTGCCCAGTCCTCCGATAACATTATCCCGAATGTCTTTTCCCACAACATTTACAAACATTAAAGTTTGCTCTGCTACCTTCCCCACTTTTCTTGCTACGGCCAGAGCGTTTTGCTAATTTGTCACTCACCATCTGAGCGACCATGTCAGCAAACTTATTCATATTTGCAGATGTGAGTTGGAGATCAGTAGCAGACTCAACTTTCTTTCCTTTCGGATCCATTGGCCTGATCAATACAAATCATTCGAATCAAAATTGCGGAAATCAAATACGTATAACAAAACAAATCAAATAATGCAATCATCAACTCTGGATATAATCAAATCCTTTTCACTACACTTGCTCTGATACCACTTGTAACAACCCCAAGATCCGTGTAGCGAAAGGATTCATCTGATTGTTCTATTGCCTCTTTTTTTTTTCTTTTCTTTCTATCGGTTTCCTCATCTGTTGTTCATATCAATCCATACATACATATATATATATATCCAGAGCCAGAGATAATTACATTACAGAAAAGAAACAGCAGCAGATACTATAATTCACAAATAATACAACAGTCAAAGTACAGTCAAAAGAGAACACTACACTAGCCATACAGGCTACAAAAGAAAGCCTACCAAGGCTACAAAAGAAAAAGCTACAGAACTCGGCGGAAAGATCCTCAAGCTGGAGGCCCTGCACCTGAAATCATTAACCACATATAATGAGCTTATAAAGCCCAGCAGGTCACCAAAGCCTACAACTGAAATCAAAGCATGACACTAAAAACAATATGCAGGTTAATCAACTCAAGTCAAATCAATCAGTCGAACATGGTCAATGAGTCAATGCAATACAGTGATCAATACGAAATGGAAATCAATAAAATTAATAACCGGTAGAAAATCCATAAAGCTCAAAATCAATGCGTCAATTCATTCTCTACAATCTCTATCATAGCAATCGATAATATCAATTGGAAATCAATACGATAAATCAATAAATCCGTTCAATAATAAATCAATTCAATAAATCCATCAATATCAATAAATCGATCCGAAATCAATAAATCAATATAGATCAGGAAATCTATGCGATGCAATATCAAATACATGCAATTTCATACAATGGTCTTACTCGACAAACACAAACACTAGCTATTATCAATGGTGCTGTTGTAGTTATCAATCGTTCAATGATGTTGTTGTAGTTATCAATCGTTCAATGATGCTGTTGTAGTTATCAATCGTTCAATGATGCTGTTGTAGTTATCAATCGTTCAATGATGCTGTTGTAGTTATCAATATTGCTGTTGTAGATATCCATACGTTGGTTTCTATAACCAACGTTCAACCAGGTTTCCACTTGTCTTTCAGAATCAATCAATCAATGCAATAATCGATGCAATAAGCAATAATAGAGAAATCTAGAACAATCATATCAATAGTCATATACATATCAATTCAATCTATCAATTCCGGGAAAATCAGAAATCGTACGAAAATCGGGCAGAGCAACGGCAGTCTATAGAATTTACACAGAAATCTTCAAAAATCACAATTCACCAAATTAATACATAACGTGCACAGCAACATTACAACGCTATTCTTCTACTGCTCAAACCAATTCGGACATCATAATAAATTGCAGTCAAAATAAAACCCCGCCAAACCAAAACGGACCGGACGAAATCTGCCAATAAATAATCAAAACGTGCAGAATAATCACATCTACAACATACCAAAAGTTATGCGGTGAAATCTTCGCCAGTACCAAACCTGGTACGAAAATCACTTACAAAAACACAAATCTGAGCACCATTTTACAAAACCTCAAAATCTTCGAAAACAGAAGTAGGGTTCGGAGTCCTTACAGCGAGACAAACAAAATATCCAACAGCAACGAACGACGAAAATCGCTCCGCGGGCCCCGAAATCGGACTTCTTCCTTTGCTTTTCCGCTCTTTCTCTCTCCTCAGATATTTTCGTTTTATAAAAATGATTTCTCTCTCCTCAAAACGAGCTGATTTTCCTTATATCATACTCAGATCGGCCTGGCCGATCGCCCGATCGTCCCGGGACGATCAGACCAATTCTGATCGTCCTGGACCATTCCCAGGGTGATGATCAGGACGGTATTGTGAACAGTGCCGATCGTCCCGGACGATCTCAATATCGTCCTGGACGATCCTGTCACGCCCCAGAATCTAACTTGGAAAGAATGTCGATCAATTTGCAACAATTTACCAGAGTTATCTATAAACCATCATTAAGCGATCTATCAAACATCTATAACAATTTAAACATCAATATAACAGTCGATTCACAACACAAAACATCATGTACAATACTCAGGAACTACACTATCAATACAAGAAAGGAAACTATCCTGTCCTGAGTACAAAAGAATCAACTATCTATCAAAAGAACTAAAAACCTGCAGATCTGGATCAATGCCTATCTCCTGCTCCCGAGCCCTGACCTGAAAATATCAACCACATATAATGAGCTTTACAAAGCCCAGCAGGTCACCTAATACCTATAACTGAAAACAGAGCACGGCAATGCGATCAATATGCATGTCAATCTATCAATCTGAATCAGTCAATGGTCAATGAGTCAATGCAGCGGAAATCAATAGTCAATAAAACCAGTCAATGCTAGCGGCAGGCAATACGATAAATCAATTCAATCAATCAACGTCGTCAATCAAATCGATGCTATCAAATCAATACGATCTATTCAATTGAAATCAATCGAGAAAGGCGATACGAAACAATGAATCTATAAAACAGTCAATACAGTGAAGAACAGTAGCGACAGTGAATCTATAAGTCTATAGGCAGCAATACGATGAATCTATAAGCAGTAGTACGATGTCCATGCTATCAATGCAGTATCTATATCCATCCAATTCTATATCAATGCTCAATGTCAATGCACAGAAATCAATCAGTGAAATCAATGAAATCGTACGATCTAGTAAATCCAATCAAAGTCGATAAAGCAGGAATCTATAAATCAATGAATCAATAAAGCAATACAGTAAACATGCAATTCAATACTATATACTGAACAAGTACAATCTACTGGCTATGTTGCTGTTGTAGAATCCATATTGCTGTTGTAGATAATACATTGGTTCAATCAATAAGAGTCGTCACTCTTTTCGCCCGTCGGCATATCAATAAACTCCTTATATCTCCCTTCAATAATCAATAATCAATGTTTAAAGGAAAGCCCGTCGGCCCACCATCCTGTACAGGTATCAATATCAATCTCCACCAATGTTCAACCAGGTTCCACTTGCGATCAGTATCAATAGTCAATTCAATCAATAAGCAATTCAATAGTCAATATTAAAGCAATCATATCAATAATCAATGCATATCAGTTCAATCTATCAATTTCATACAATTCAGGAATCGTACGAAAATCGGGCAGCATAACGGTAGTCGGTCAAATTTACACAAAAATCCTGCAAAAAGACACAGTTTCCAAATCTTTCCAAATTACAGTAGAATATCAATAGCGTCAATACAAGACTATCGATCTATAAAATCCAAATCAAATCAGGTCCCGATTATTTTCTATTCAATTAAAAGCACGTAGAATTCGATTAAAATCTCGTAGAATCAATTCCGACCGGTAAAATCTTCGTAGAATACAGTCAAATCGTGTACAATAATCATATCTATAACATACTAAAAGTTGTGCGGTGGAAGTCTTGTCAAATCAAAACCATGTCGAAAAGTCGACTACGAAAACACAAAACAGATCATATCTCGGTCAAAACACAAAATCTCTGAAAACAGAAACAGGGTTCGGAGTCCTTACCACGAGATCTACACTTTTCCCAACAGCAGCGTCGGACGAAAAGCGCTCCGCGGTCTCCGAAAATCAACTTCCTCTTCTCTTTCCTTTCTCTTTCTCTCTCTACAAAATATCTGATTTTTAATTTTGATTTTCTCTCTCCTCAAAACGAGCTCATTTCCTTATATCATACATGGATCGGCCTGGCCGATCGTCTCGATCGGCCTGGACGATCAGACCAATTCTGGTCGTCCTGGCCGATACTCCAGGGCGATGATCAGGACGATTTTTAGGAACAGTGCAGATCGTCCCGGACGATCTCAATATCGTCCTGGACGATTCTGTCCAGAAATGGCTCCAGAAATCAGCTGTTTTCAATGCACTGATCGGCCTGGACGATCCAAATTTCGTCCTGGCCGATTCTGGGAGGAAAATCCAAATCAGAGAGGAACAGTAAGGAAACGAGATATTACAGATCCTGTCCAGAAATCATTCCAGAACACTCCAGAAATCAGCTATTTTCAATGCACTGATCGGCCTGGACGATCTCAACATCGTCCCGGCCGATCCTGGGGAAAAATCACTTTTCCAGCAGCTACAGCAAAGGAACGAGGTCTCACAGCCACTCCATAAAATCTATAAATAAAAATCCTCATTCTTCAAAAAGGGGGGGTCCAAGCAAGAAGAGAAGAGGAGAAGGAAGGAAGAAGAGAAGGAATAAGCTCCTCCTCAACTACCGCCGGAGCCTCGTCGGACCACCGTCGGAGCCTCGCCGGACCACTGCCAGAGCTTCGCCGGACCACCACCTAAGGCCCTCACCTTCGCTAGAGGCCTTCACCTTCACCTGAGGCCGTCACCTTCGCCAGAGGCCTCACCTTCGCTAGAGGCCTTCACCTTCACCTGAGGCCCTCATCTTCGCCTAAGGCCCTCACCTTCATCAGAGGCCCTCACCTTCGCCAGAGGCCATCACCTTCACCAGAGACCCTCACCTTTGCTAGAGGCCCTTGCCTTCGCAAGATCATCATCAAAGGTCGTGTGCTATACTAGGACACCACCTGAGGCTCGGACTTCTGCTGGGCCACTACCTGACGCCCAGAGTTCTACCTGAGTACCTCCTTATTACAACGGTCTTTCAGACCCCAGTCTCCTACCGACTACGATCCTTCAGGCCTTCGACGCTTATTACGATCCGTTTGACCTCCATCAACTAACAACGGTCTTTTTGACCCAGGTCTCATGCCGACTACAGTCCTTTCAACCTTCGTCGTCTACTATGGTCCTTCCGACCGCCATCAACAGACAACGGTCTTTCTGACCCTAGTCTCCTACCGACTACGGTCTTTCCGACCAAACAACATGTATATGTAATTCCTACCATGTAATACACTATATGATGTACATTTGTGGCATCAAGACAATGCCTTCTCCCTAAAAAGGGCTCATTTTTAATCGACTACAAATACTAGTGGATTCATTCAAACTGGGCCAGGCCCCGTGATTTTTCCCCCTTTTCAGGGGTTTTCCATGTAAAAAACTCTGGTGTCTCTTATGAATGCTACACCCTCTCACTTATCTGATTGTGTGCAGGATCTTCATACAATGCTAAGACATTAAACTATATTTCTCTACCGCAGCGAATACTCTAGGACGCAACAATAATATTTCTCATTTTAGTGAATTTTCACCATATCATGTTAATACATGGTAGATATCGTCACCTTGAACATTTTTACTTGTTTATAATAAAAATTCATTTATTAGTTTTGCTTAAATGCTATTTTATTTGAAATGAAAAGAGTAATATTGGGCATATAAAATATATGATATACATTTATTTATTATTTAGATGATAGCATAGAGTGCTATTATAACAGGTTTGAGAATCGATTTAACTAGCAAATTGACTCCGATTTGGTTGAACTAGCCTGTTTAATAAATAACATTTTTTATTTAAATATCGTTTTAATATTAAAATTATTTAATTAATTTTAAATGTATTTTTTGAAGTCATGAGCTTATATAAATAAATTTAATCAAAATATAAAACTACTAGCTTGCCATATCATGCAAATTTATTTTTTGTGTACAAATTGTGCTTTACACTATATAGATCATAGAACAACTTAAAATCTCTTATGATATGGGACTAAAAACTTGTAGGAATTCTATATGAGTTTAAACAATCAAATATTCAAATTGCTTGGGATACAAATTTTGATTGAAAATGTATATAATTTATTAAAGTTAGAAACATAAATTTTTTATATTATATTATTATTTTTTAATTTATATTTAATGCATTTTTTATTAAACTTTTAATTATTATATAATTTATATTATATTTAAATAGTTTTAGTATTTATTACATCATCCGATTCGACCACAATTGAACCATCAAACTGTGAACATCTCCTTTTGGTTCGTTGTCCAGTTTGATTTTCACAATCTTATGTGATAGCTCGTATTCAATGGTCAAATAATATCTCAGAAGTCATTATAAGTTCAATTTGTAAATCATTTTTATCATACTATAGATATTATTTTACTCTAATTAAAGTAATTTGTTTCTAATATTATGAGCAATGTAGATTTGGAAATAAGAAATTTTATACAATGCCCCGGCATTGTGCACCCGAGCACTACAGTGCTGTGAACCCGAGCGCCCAGCTCTATGTACCCGAGAGCTTTGGCACTTTGTTCCCGAGCACCCCAGTATTGTAGTGCTTGTTGGAAGAAAAACCAAGAGCAGAGCTCCGTAACGCCCTAGATTCAGCACCGTGACGCTATATAGTGCAGCAGTGTTGTGAGTTTGAGCACCACAGCATCATATTGATAAAGGCTTGAGTGCTGCAGTGCTCCAAACTAGTACCGTAGTGCTGTGAGGCATACTAGACAGTTCTTTTTTCTCATTTCTCTTAAGCGTGGCATCACTTTGTGTTATTAACTTGACTTTCTCTTCCTTTTTTTAAGTGTGAGAATGGTGTAAAACAAAGAGAAGCAAGGATAGAGCAAGAGAAAAGAGAGTTTTATTCTTATCTCTCCTCATTTTCATAGTGGATTTTTTGATGTGGTGTGACTCAGTGAGTTTTTTTTTCTGATTTTGAATTTTTCCACGTTAGATCTTGGTGTCCTTTACTTTCCACTATTATTTTATTGTATGTTTCATCATAGTGTTTACTTCCATGCCAAATAAAGATGCGATCGAATATTTCTTTTTTCATAAATAAACTCTATCAACATATACATAATTCGTTAGACTGTTATTTTCAACTTCTTAATGTGAATTTTAAGTTATCTAAAAAAAACTCCAACTCATGACCTTCTTATTCAACGAGGAGCTCTTCAACTCATGACCTTCTTAATCAACACGATATTACGCATTTGTTGGCCGCACTCTCATCTCTTGGTGTGTTAAAAAATAGTTCATTGTCACCCACTCCACTACTGAAGCAAAATGTCATTCTCTACTTACTGCCGCCATTTATATCATTTGGAATCGCCGTCTGTATCAAGAATTCACTAAACACTATGTTATTATATTGTGATGATATTTCAACTATGTCTTGTTGCGTCCTGGAATATTCGCGGTTGTAGAGAAATATTTAGTTTAACGTCTTAGCATTGTACGAAGATCCAGCACACAAGCAGATAAGTGAGAGGGTGTAGCATTCATAAGAGACACCAGAGTTTTTACGTGGAAAACCCCTGAAAAGGGGGAAAAACCATGGGGCCTGGCCCAGTTTGAATGAATCCACTAGTATTTGTAGTCGATTACAAATGATGCCCTTCCTTAGGAGAAGGCCTTGGATTGATGTAGCAAATGTACATCATATAAATTGCATTACATGGTAGGAGTTACATATACAGGTTTGTTTGGCCTGAAGGACCGTAGTCGGCAGGAGACCGTGGTCGGCAGGAGACCGGGGTCGGCAGGAGACCGGGGTCGGCAGGAGACCGGGGTCAGAAAGACCGTTATCTGTTGATGGAGGTCGGAAGGACCATAGTAGGCAACGAAGGCCTGAAGGACCGTAGGCAGTAGAAGACTGGAGTCTGAAAGACCGTTGTCTGGTGATGGAGGTCGAACGGACCGTAGTAGGCGATGAAGGCCTGAAGGACCGTAGGCGGTAGGAGACTGGGGTCTGAAAGACCGTTGTCTGGTGATGGAGGTCGGACGGACCGTAGTAGGCGATGAAGGCCTGAAGGACCGTAGGCGGTAGGAGATAAGGAGTCAGGTGTTAGTCCCAGTGTCACTTGGAAGATCGGATGTTGATGGTATAGCCTTGAGTAGGACGTCGGGTCTTAAGCAGGACGTCAGGTCTTAAACAGGACGTCGGGTCTTCAGCAGGATGTCGGAACTTAACGTCGGGCCTTGAACAAGACGTCGGGTCTTTGGCAGGAAGTAGGGACTGAGTGTCAGGCCTTGAACAAGACGTCGGGTCTTTGGCAGGATGTAGGGACTGAGTGTCGGGCCTTGAACAAGACGTCGGGTCTTTGGCAGGACGTCGGGGATGAACGTCGGGTCTTAAGGCGGTGGTCCGGCGAGGTTTTGTGGTGGTCCGACGAGATTCCTGCGGTGGTCCGACGAGATTCCTGCGGTGGTCCGGCGGTGGTCCGGCGAGGTTCTGCGGTGGTCCGGCGGTGGTCCGGCGGCTGTCGAGGAGGAACTCCTTCCTTCTCTTCTCTTCTTCTCTCTCTTGCTTGGATCCTCTCTTGTGAGAAATGAGGGCTCTATTTATAGATTTTCTAGAGTGGCATGGCCCGTAAATAGGTGTGAGATCAGGGGCGAATAGGGAGTGGTCAAATGGACGGCCGATATTGAATCCTATGACCGTGCACCGTTCGTTGGCCATTTGGAGGCCTTAGTGATGTTGGACTTCTGTGATCTTGGGCTCGTTGGATTCGTCTCGTCGAGCCCTTCGATTCGAGTATAAGCTCGTCAAAATCGGAGTCCGTATGGTAACTCAAATTGCGGTTTGAACCTTCCAACAGCACTTCGGGTCCATGATTTGGACCCATTTGGGCTCGGATTGGGTTGATCTTGGTGTCGTTGAGTTTGTATTTCCGAGACGCTCAGTTCGACTATAAGCTTGCTGAAATCGGAGTTGGGGTGCTCTCGGAATTGATTTTTGTAGTTTCCAACTAGCTTTTGCCTCGAGATTCGTGCCCGATCAAGCTAATTTTGTGATGCCGTATCAGTTGCCCCCCTATTTTCGGACGTCGAAGCTTCAGAAGTCCGAAAATACTTGTTCCAAAATTTTACATTGGCCGAATCGCAAAAAATTGCGTTCCAAAAGTTAAATGTTTGCTCAAACTTGATCGTAGAGGTCTCGTTGAGTTCCGAAAGTGTCAAAATTGAGTCCGGAACGTCGAAAAACGTGTCCGAGGACCCCAAAAACGTCCGATTTGAACTTTCCGGGCCCAAAATCGGAGCCCGGAAGCGTTTGGCGGCCGAACTGGCCGGCACACCAGCCGGCCGCCGGCGGCGCCGCTGCCGGCGAGTGCCCGCGCGTCAGCGCGGGCTGGAGGGGCGCGTGACGCGCCTTTTGAGAGGCGGTGGGATTTTTAATTTTTTTTTTTTTTTTTTTCGCGGGGCCCACATGGATTTAAAAAATTTAGAAAAATCCAAAAAATTCCAGAAAAAATCAAAAAAATTCCGAAAAAATTCTGAAAAATTCAGAAAAATTCAAATTTTTTGAAACTTCTAGAAAACTCTAGAAATTTCCCCCCTTCTCTCCAAAAACCTATAAATAGGCCCCTGAGGCCTTTAGAAAAATTGTCCTCTCCTTTTCTTCTCCTCTTCTTCTTCTCATTTCTTCTCTTCGCCCTCTGTCCTTTCTATTGAGGTCTTCCCTCGATTTTTCGAGGCCCCTCTCTTGGCAAGAAAGTTCGGAGATTTCCCCTCCTTCTCTTCTCTCTCTGTCCTTTCTATTGAGGCCTTCCCTCGATTTTTCGAGGCCCCTCTCTATGCAAGGAAGTCCGGAGATTTCCCCTCCTTCTCTTCTCCCTCTGTCCTTTCTATTGAGGCCTTCCCTCGATTTTTCGAGGCCCCTCTCTTGGCAAGGAAGTCCGGAGATTTCCCCTCCTTCTCTTCTCCCTCTGTCCTTTCTATTGAGGCATTCCCTCAATTTTTCGAGGCCCCTCTCTTGGCAAGGAAGTCCGGAGATTTTTCCTTATCCCTCTTTTCTTCGAGATATCTTGTAGAGTTCCGATGTTTGGTGGTTGGCAATGGAGGTCGGATAGACCGTTGTAAGGAGAGAGGTTGGAATGACGGGCAAACTTCCAGCATCGGGGAGAAGTATGATGACAGGCATGAATTCAACATCGGGTAGTCATACAACGTCGGGTAGAAGACCGACGAAAGTCTATTAACTGGTAGAAGTCTGACATCCGGTAGAAGTACGAAGTCGGGTAGAGGTGCAGCGTCGGGTAGAAGACCGATAAAGACTCGTCGACGGGCAGAAGTCCGATGACGAGTAGAAGTCCGCTGACGAGCAGAAGTTGGACGACAAGGTGAAGTCCGACGTCATGTAGAAGTACGGCCTTGGGCAGAAGTCCGATGAAAGTTTGTCGACGGGCAGAAGTCCGACGATGAGTAGAAGTCCGCTGATGAGCAGAAGTTCGACGATAAGGAGAAGTCCGACGTTGTGTAGAAGTACGACCTCGGGCAGAAGTACGATGAAAGTTCGTCGATGGGCAGAAGTCCGACGATGAGTAGAAGTCCACTGATGAGCAGAAGTTCGACGACAAGGAGAAGTCCGACGTAGTGTAGAAGTACGACCTCGGGCAGAAGTACGATCAAAGTTCGTCGACGGGCAGAAGTCCGACGACGGTTAGTAGTCTGACGGCAGGCAGAAGTCCGCAGTCGGGTAGATGACTGACGAAAGTTCATCGACGAGCAGAAGTCCGACGACGAGTAGAAGTCCGCTAACGAGCAGAAGTCTGAGGTCGAGTAGAAGTCCGTAGTCGGGTAGAGGTGCAGCGTCAAGTAGAAGACCGACGAAGGTCCGTTGACGAGCAGAAGTCCGACGACGGTAGAAGTCCGCTAATAAGCAGAAGTCCGACGTTGAGTAGAAGTCCGCTGACGAGCAGAAGTTCGACGTCGAGTAGAAGTCCGCTGACGAGCAGAAGTCTGACGTCGGGTAGAAGTATGGTCGGGTAGAAGACCGACGAAAGTTCGTCGACGAGCAGAAGTCCGACGACGGGTATTAGTCCGATGAAAGGAAGAATTTTGGCGTCGTGTAATAGTCCGTCGAAAGTCCTGCAAGGCAAAAGTTTAGCGCAGGAGGAAATTCAAAATCGGGAAGAATTTTAACATTATGGAGAAGTCAGATAGAAGTCTATTGACGACATTCTAGCGATGTTAACCAAGGATGTATAATCTATCCGAGGTTGTTTGTCAGAGCCTTTACTCGATGATGTTAACCGATATTGGATCCGGCAATGATGTAAGACCTGTCCGAGGTTGTATGTCAGAGACTTTGCTCGACGACGTTAACCTGTGTGGAAGAGGTCGGGAGAATCCACCAAGGATGTGAGACCTTTCCGAGGTTGTATGCCGGAGCCCTGCTCGACGACGTTAACCTGTGTGGAAGAGGTCGGGAGAATCCACCAAGGATGTGAGACCTTTCCGAGGTTGTATGTCGGAGCCTTTGCTCGACGACGTTAACCTGTGTGGAAGAGGTCAGGAGTATCCACCAAGGATGTAGGACCTTTCCGAGGTTGTATGCCGAAGCCCTGCTCGACGACGTTAACCTGTGTGGAAGAGGTCGGGAGTATCCACCAAGGATGTAGGACCTTTCCGAGGTTGTATGCCGGAGCCCTGCTCGACGACGTTAACCTGTGTGGAAGAGGTCGGGAGAATCCACCAAGGATGTGAGACCTTTCCGAGGTTGTATGCCGGAGCCCTGCTCGACGACGTTAACCTGTGTGGAAGAGGTCGGGAGAATCCACCAAGGATGCAGGACCTTTCCGAGGTTGTATGTCGGAGCCTTTGCTCGACGACGTTAACCTGTGTGGAAGAGGCCGGGAGAATCCACCAAGGATGTAGGACCTTTCCGAGGTTGTATGTCGGAGCCTTTGCTCGACGACGTTAACCTGTGTGGAAGAGGCCGGGAGAATCCACCAAGGATGTAGGACCTTTCCGAGGTTGTATGTCGGAGCCTTTGCTCGACGACATTAACCTGTGTGGAAGAGGCCGGGAGAATCCACCAAGGATGTAGGACCTTTCCGAGGTTGTATGCCGGAGCCTTTGCTCGACGACGTTAACCTGTGTGGAAGAGGCCGGGAGAATCCACCAAGGATGTAGGACCTATCCGAGGTTGTATGTCGGAGCCTTTGCTCGACGACGTTAACCTGTGTGGAAGAGGCCGGGAGAATCCACCAAGGATGTAGGACCTATCCGAGGTTGTATGTCGGAGCCTTTGCTCGACGACGTTAACCTGTGTGGAAGAGGTCGAATCGGATCCCCCTGGGATCGATTTTGCCTTGATTGGGAGAGGGCGTATGCCACGTGTATCCTGAATCAAAGGTTAAGAAGGGTCTATCTTTAGACCATTACTGCCTTTTTGAGGTTGAAATCAAGACCTTGTCCAACGAGTAAAAGCTTAGCAGGGGACTGTATAAGGCTTGTAATTGATTGGAAGTATCCTTGCATGTCGCTGAGATTTTCCCAAAATATCATCTTGATATATAAAGCATAAGATGATCTTTTTAACCAGAATTTGGGTCAAAGTTGCCCCCCAGTCCGCATCTGATGCAATAATGACTGATGTCAGGAAGTTGATAAGAGCAATCTTTTGGGATTGGAGCAGAAGTTGCCCCCCAGTCGGGAATCACATTCCCACAGACGGCGCCAAACTGTTGCGTCCTGGAATATTCGCGGCGGTAGAGAAATATTTAGTTTAACGTCTTAGCATTGTACGAAGATCCAGCACACAAGCAGATAAGTGAGAGGGTGTAGCATTCATAAGAGACACCAGAGTTTTTACGTGGAAAACCCCTGAAAAGGGGGAAAAACCACGGGGCCTGGCCCAGTTTGAATGAATCCACTAGTATTTGTAGTCGATTACAAATGATGCCCTTCCTTAGGAGAAGGCCTTGGATTGATGTAGCAAATGTACATCATATAGATTGCATTACATGGTAGGAGTTACATATACAGGTTTGTTTGGCCTGAAGGACCGTAGTCGGCAGGAGACCGGGGTCGGCAGGAGACCGGGGTCGGCAGGAGACCGGGGTCAGAAAGACCGTTATCTGTTGATGGAGGTCGGAAGGACCATAGTAGGCAACGAAGGCCTGAAGGACCGTAGGCAGTAGAAGACTGGAGTCTGAAAGACCGTTGTCTGGTGATGGAGGTCGAACGGACCGTAGTAGGCGATGAAGGCCTGAAGGACCGTAGGCGGTAGGAGACTGGGGTCTGAAAGACCGTTGTCTGGTGATGGAGGTCGGACGGACCGTAGTAGGCGATGAAGGCCTGAAGGACCGTAGGCGGTAGGAGATAAGGAGTCAGGTGTTAGTCCCAGTGTCACTTGGAAGATCGGATGTTGATGGTCTAGCCTTGAGTAGGACGTCGGGTCTTAAGCAGGACGTCAGGTCTTAAACAGGACGTCGGGTCTTCAGCAGGATGTCGGAACTTAACGTCGGGCCTTGAACAAGACGTCGGGTCTTTGGCAGGAAGTAGGGACTGAGTGTCAGGCCTTGAACAAGACGTCGGGTCTTTGGCAGGATGTAGGGACTGAGTGTCGGGCCTTGAACAAGACGTCGGGTCTTTGGCAGGACGTCGGGGATGAACGTCGGGTCTTAAGGCGGTGGTCCGGCGAGGTTTTGTGGTGGTCCGACGAGATTCCTGCGGTGGTCCGACGAGATTCCTGCGGTGGTCCGGCGGTGGTCCGGCGAGGTTCTGCGGTGGTCCGGCGGTGGTCCGGCGGCTGTCGAGGAGGAACTCCTTCCTTCTCTTCTCTTCTTCTCTCTCTTGCTTGGATCCTCTCTTGTGAGAAATGAGGGCTCTATTTATAGATTTTCTAGAGTGGCATGGCCCGTAAATAGGTGTGAGATCAGGGGCGAATAGGGAGTGGTCAAATGGACGGCCGATATTGAATCCTATGACCGTGCACCGTTCGTTGGCCATTTGGAGGCCTTAGTGATGTCGGACTTTTGTGATCTTGGGCTCGTTGGATTCGTCTCGTCGAGCCCTTCGATTCGAGTATAAGCTCGTCAAAATCGGAGTCCGTATGGTAACTCAAATTGCGGTTTGAACCTTCCAACAGCACTTCGGGTCCATGATTTGGACCCATTTGGGCTCGGATTGGGTTGATCTTGGTGTCGTTGAGTTTGTATTTCCGAGACGCTCAGTTCGACTATAAGCTTGCTGAAATCGGAGTTGGGGTGCTCTCGGAATTGATTTTTGTAGTTTCCAACTAGCTTTTGCCTCGAGATTCGTGCCCGATCAAGCTAATTTTGTGATGCCGTATCATGTCTATTGCCACCAATACAATTTATATGCCCGCACAAAACACATCAATATCCCTAACCCGCAAATAAATCAACTCAAAATTACTTATTCTTCATCACATTTCCACCAAAAATCATTTGGCTGAAATATTCACCAAAACATTACCTACTCCTCATATCACATTGCTTTATGAAAAGTTGAGTAGTTGATGGTCAGCTCTCTTCCTCCCTACTTGAGGAAAAAATATTAGGTCCGGACATCAGAGGCAGCTCTACATCTGGACGTCAATAACATGTCGCCACGTGCTCTTACTCTTTACCGTGCGGCCCGACGACCTGGACCCGATATTGCTATGTATTGGATGATTTGTGCAGACCGGGGTATTGCTAGGTATTGCTCGGTTTTGGTCGGCAATAACAAGAAATACCAATCTATAGTATTGCTCGGTGTTGCTAGGTATTGGTCTTGACAGAGCGGTATTTCTTGTTATTGTCAAGCAATACCTAGCAATACCAAACAATACCTAGTAATACCGAGCAATACCTCGCAATACCCGAACATAGCAATACGGGTTCCGGTCTGGGTCGGGTCGTCGGGCCGCACGGTAAAGAGTAAGAGCACGTGACTACATGTTATTGACGTCCGGATGTAGAGCTACCTCTGATATCCGGACCTAATCATTTTTCCTACTTGAGAGATGGTGATAATAATATTGATCCAGTAAGCTCTCTGCAATAGCACAATACCTAATGATATTTGCTACAATGGCTACAGCACAAAACCACCACTATCTTCTACATCAATCCAAACCGTCGGCTGCCAATTGCTTGTCTCCTGATCACCATTGATCTCTAACAACTTTGGGCATATTCGTATTTATGCTTAATGTTATTACACATAAATATATTGAAATATTGTACTAAAACATTGACTAGTATTGCAGTAATAGAATTCCATACAGAATTTTTGAATACTTCTTCACTGATGTTTCAAATTTAGCTTACAGTTGAATTGTTGTTCTGTATTTACTGCGAAAATATTTCTCTGCTTTTCCAATTCTTCACTACCAACATATGCTTTTTTTATTCAGATTTCATAAGATCAGCTATCAACAAAATTCAAAATGGTTATATGGATTCTTTCAAGGGAAAAAAATATACGATTAACCATGTCATTGTTAGGTTTGTGTGAAATGTGGATTAATCAAGTTATATTGTGGTTTTAGATCTCAAATCTATCAGTCAAGCTTGACGAGGAGCTCGTTGGAGGCTTGGTTTGCCTCACTTGGAAGTTCGCGGGCAAAGTCCTGAATTTTTTTTTGTCCATACAGCGCTCAACAATGTATGCTGGAGAGTTGCTTACCTTCATGCTCAAGCTGGAGACAGAGAGTGAAGCACTATGACGCTCCAGCCTTAGCATCGCGATGTTGTGAATCAAGCTTAGCAGTTTTGATTCCCCCTTCTTATTTCACTTGAAGGGTTTCATCTTTTGGGTATTTTTAAGTGCGCCTCTTATCTGTTTTGAGGAGATAATTGTGTGTTAATTGAAAAGAGATAATGAGAGATTATGAGAAGAGAGATTTGTACAATTTCTCCCAATTAACATTGTGAATATGTTGATGGTGTGGTTTCATCGTTTTTTTTTTTTTTTTGTTCAGATATTTCCACGTTAAATCCTAGTATTTATTTCCACCATTTTTTTCCTTTTTATTGTTTATTTTGGTTTTGTGGTTTATTTTGCAACAATTTTAGAATAGAGTACCATGTAAACCTCTCTTCACGGTACCTGGTAAGTGTGAAGCTTTACCATTGTAGTGTTTCTCTCTCATCTTCCTCTTAAGAATTTTTTTTTATTTTCATTTAATTAAAGAGATTATTTAACATTCAATTTGGCAAGTGTCCAGAAGCCAATGAAAAATTATTACTCTTTTGAATGTAATTAAGAGCCAAGAGAGTCATTTCAATATTTTTTTTCACTCGTTTTCAGAAAGTGATGTTGGAAATACAAGATTTGGAGATCAATGTTGTCTATGTGGCACTCACTCGAGGTCTTTGTAATGATCATATTTATTATGATCTTTGTTTGTAGCAGTCGAAGACATTGATGGGGTTGCTTAAGAAGGCCAGCAATCATATAATGCCAAGGAAGAATACAATCATAAAGGCTTTGATGTCTAAGCTTTTTCTTTTTGTTCCTCTGAGGATTCGTGATAACTTGTGCTCAAGATCATCATAATAGGCCACACCATCATCAAAGTACAACTTCAAAGGAGTTATCTCCCTGAGAAATAAGAAAGAGAACTAAGGTCTTATGATCCATTTAAGAGGGAGATGACACATAACACCAAAATTCACTTTAAAGTAGTCCAACAACAATGATTGTTGAAGGATGCTAATTATATAATGGTCAAATGATTAAGTAGTAGTCCAACAACAATGGTTGGTCGGTGGTCAAACGGTGATTCAATTATATGATGGACGTGGTAGTCCAGTTGAGCTCCAAGATATTCTTCAAGACTCCGAATTATCTTAAATCTTATGCAAGATTTATAGACCATTTGGTTCTTCAATATATATCTTAAAATTTGCAATTATGCTTCAAGTATTTGATTTGAACTTATATGATGTCAAATCAAACCACTTTTCTATAGATAGATTCATCTCGTCAAGATGTTCAATTTGACTATAAGTTTTCTTAAATTAGAGTTCGTCTGGTCCTAAATTTAGTTTTTTAACTTTTCAATTCAAACATCTATCAAGATTTGTGTTCGAACAAATTAAAAATTTTTATGAGGTGTCAAGGATTGACAACTATAATTTCATTTATACTTCAAACATCTTGAGGACTTTTTTTTCAACACTTCTGAAACTTGCTTTGTATACTCAACGGGAAAGTAAATCTTTTCAAATTTTACAAACTATTTGACAAATAGTATTGCTTTGATCAAACCTTACTGGCTAATTTCATCATCATTCCATCTCCTCCATGAAAATATGAATTTCATATAAACACTACATCGATTGCAAAAGGAAATCTAAAGGGTATATATCTCCCAGTTATTTCTTTTGGAAGATCCTCTGGCCAGGTGCCAGTATATGTAAGGGATCAAACCTTCTCTTCAGATCCTGAAATCTCTCCCATTTCCAACCAAAGTGAGCCTTCCATTGCATCTCATTCTGAAGATATGGCATATATTGTTTTGCTCCCATCTCTTCCCTATCCTCATTCATTACACACTCAGCAGGAAGAAGAAGATTATGAACTATGGGTTCAGTTGTCGCAAAATTGATGATTTTCTGGTTCTGAAGAAGCATTGTATCAAGGCAGGGGGTGACACGAGTACAGGTTGGTGGTGCTGACTGAAGAACACTAACAACATATATTATATCTTCCTCAGTATCTACCTGTGGTAGCACAGCTGACATCTTTGGATTCCACCTGTAAGAAAAAAAAATCTTTTTTTTTCAAATTTTTTTTTATCATCTGAAACTGAAAGCTGGTTTCCCATTGAAATGATATGTAGCCAGGCATAATTATAGTTTAATTTTAGATAAATGTTCTGTTTGGAAGAAGGATGAGGCTTCTGTCCTCAGCTTGTATGAATCAGCTATTTGATATAATCTGAAATGCTTTATTTTGGACATCACATAGTTGATGAATATGTTCTTTTGATTTCAAGCCTTGGTGTCAGTTTGAGCTGATGCGTTCTGTTGGCTCACTTATTTTATATTTGTGCATATCTTCTGTCTACACTATTTGTTTATAAGGGGGGCTTCCATGCATATCATTTTATATCATGTTATTTACATACCTAACTTTGGATGTCCAAATAGAAGGAAACTCTCCCCTAGGGATATTTCCTTCTGTTTGGGCTCCATGTTGGATGCTTGTATCCCAACTCAAAGACTCACTTCCATAACTCAATTGAAATTAAATTACATATACATGAAATTAAAAAAATCTAGACTAAAACATAAACTGCAGTGTTGTCCTAGGGAATTATAATTCAAATAAATTCCAAGCAGTTATATATTTATATTAAATAAAATCACAGTCATACTTGATCATGCTCTTTTCATTCAAAGGGGCCTTAGTATTTTTTTCGCACCTGCAAAAAATTTGTCAGCTTAAAACTTTGTTTTACCCCCTTTATTTTAGCCATGTATGAGCATGTCAACCTGTAGAAAACTCGGTTAGCATTCTGATCATTTCTAACTTAAGAATAATCTATCGCTCATCATATCAATTTAGAGATTGTATAATTAAATAAACTCTCACATCAGTCAATCAATTTTCAACCACCATATAATGGAAACCTCGAAAAACCTAGCATACAACAGTAGAAAAGCAAACACCAGCCTAGCCTAAAATTTAAGTTGGTTGTCCTAGAAAATCATCTAAAATGTTTGAGGTAGGCTATGTGGCTTAGGTATGTCCTAAGAGCTGGGTAGTTTGTTAAAGTTGTCTAATATTCGGGTTTGTTAAAGGTCAAAAGGAAAATTTTGTTTGAGTTTAAATTAAATATTAATGTATTAAAGTTTATTTCAAAATATATTTTAAAGATTGATTAGTTACTATCTTTATCGCTCACCGGGACCGTGAAGTTTATTTAATCTTCCTTAGAGCTAAGTTAATAACCTCGTAGGCCCCGAGTTATCCAATAGTAACCGATGTAAATTAGTTAATGATTTAGGGTTGATAAATTTTAAATCAATTGATTAATTATTGATTTGAATGATTAAGTTGGAATTTTCTGAAATTATAGGTTAATTATTGAATTTTAGAATTATTTGATTTATTTTAATTCATTAAATTAAGGGTCAAAAGATTTTAAAGTTATAATATTTTTATTGAATAATTGACTTTAAGATGATTAATTAGATTCTAAGTTTGCTATATTTAAAATTTTCTATATTGAGTTATGAATTCTTGAAGTTTTGACCTATATTTAAATGACAGTTAATCAGAGAGTTAACTTTTAAACGGTGACTGAAATTTGGAGGTTTGATATTTTTAGAAAATAATAAACTTTAAGTGGAGTTGAATGACACTGAGTTTGGTCAATTTAAAATTTTCTATAATTAAATATGAATTTTCAAAGTTTGTTAATTAGTTGAATTTTAAAATTGCTTAATTAGAAAGAATTTGGGGATTTTGACCTAAACCTATATAGTTTAGGTCAAGTTGGGTGCAACCTAGGTCAAACCAGGTGGTCAGCTTGATGTGGAAGATGCATTAGGTTAAGGGGAATCCAATGCAATTAATAATTGGGTCAGGTAAGGTATTTGATGGAAGATGGCTCAAGTCAAAGTGATTTTGATCAATTTGGGCTAGCCTAAGTCTTGACCAAGGTCAATCCAAGGGTTGGGCTAACTAGGGTAGGTGTGTTGGACCTAAGGCCACCCAATGGAGGTGTTGGTTTAGCTTGATGAAGCCTAGGTTGGGAAATGGCTCAAACCTAAGTGATTTTGACCACTTTGGGCTAGCTGAATTCCTAACTTGAGTTGACCCAAGGGCTTGGTCAACTAGGGTGGGTGCATTGGGTCATGGGAGACCTAATGCCACCCTTGGTATAATTTGATTTGGCTTGGGTTGAGATTTTGCTAATGGAGACCCCTCCTTGGATACTTGGGCCAAGCCATGTGGCTAATCCAATTAGGCCCAAGACTTGGGCCTTCAAGTTGGATCTCCTAGGGATCTAATGAGTCCACCCATGGATTTGAATAGGTTATGGAAAGCCTTGGTCAAAGGGTTTAAGAAGGGTTGAAGTGTAATGTAAACTTGATCAAACTTGGTTGACTTGCCCAAAATTGATCCCATGAGACTTAGGTCCTCACTGCACATAACCTTGCAGCCCTTCCAGCCCACGACCGAGGTGACGTTCCCTATTGGCAACCCTATGCGCAAGCTTGCGTCACCGATTGCACACATGACTGAGTGTTGTGTATGATCCACAAACGATTCGCTTGATTAGCATAGAACCTTCTAATCGTTGCTTCTATTTCTTCGCCCACAAACCATAAGAACAAATATTTCGTTCTTCAAATCGACGCCAAAATTTTACAAAAATTCAAATCCTTCTCTAATACCTCTTGTTGTGCAATAAACATAGTGGAAACAAAATTAAATCACACAACACAATCAATCACAATGAACACAGTGATTTATGTGGTTCCGCGGAGATGCATACGTCCACGAAGAGAGAATGATGTCACTAAATAGGAGAAAAATAGAGAATATAATTGCTCTCTATGATGGGTTATCATCAATAATAATTATCTTTTCTTTTCGTTTTTGGTTAAGTCTTTATGGCTATTAGAATATTATTGCATGTGTATGAATACCCAGCTTTCATTTAAAGGCTGGAAACGGGTGGATTGGAATTATTTTGTGATGTGCTGCTATTGGCGTATTTACTCAAGAATTTGTCACAATAGAAACCTTAGTTAAGAAGTACTAGAAATAATATTTTGTACGGATGTCGAACACCACCTGAAGACCAACAAAAATGCGCCCGAGGCTCGATACTGCTGACATGACACATTCTGGTTAGTCTCTGAACGTGGTTCTACGTCCGACCTCCGCACAGAATAATTTGTCCTTAATAAGACACAATGATTAAAAAAGATTCCTACAGTCAATCTCGCATCGTGGGACAAAATCTTGATATTGTTGTTGCCTTCGAACATCATTTATAATCATGTTTCTTTTGATATATATTTATTAGGTCAAAATATTATGATGAAATTTTTTTATTAGAATGAATTTCAAATTTTGAATTAGTTAATTTAAAGATAAATGTAATATAAAATTTGATTAATTATTTATATCTTATACTTATTTGCATGTAAATTCAATGAACTTGAGATCAAATTCCAACTGTTTTTTTTTATTTTTTAATGAAAATTTTTTTATTTTTGAGTAAAATATTTATTTTTGGATGAAATGAAGAATCCAAACGTTGTAACTTCAAGCAATCAAATTAACTTATTGTTGACGTGCAGAATGCAAAATATGGCAACCACAGCTAATAAAATTAACTCTTTCAGCTGTACAGCACTCTGTTTTATCTGTGTAGAATCGCAACTTAAAACAACTATAATTTATTTAAACCTTCAATTCCATTATATGAATAAACAGCTATATTTATCTCACTTTTTAATTTAAATTTTTAAAGAATTTTTTTGTGAAATTTATATAGCCATAAATTCGACCGTTGAACTGATTAAAAAATGAGAATAATTTTATTTGTTTATGTTATTCATGTAAGTTAATTTACCTAAAAAACAGCTCAAAACAATATAATATTTTATTTTAAATTTACAATTTACATTTTTCTTAATATATTAGAGATTTTATGACATGATTGTTCGATAAATTTTACGCCAGTTGTTGACTACCTAACTCTATCCTCTGTTTTTCAGATTCAGATCTTAGGACCCGACAACAATAGTGTTAAAATGACCTTAAATAAGAATTTGGCCCTTAATAATAGAGAAAAAAAATGATTTGCTTGAAGTTTCTTTTTACAAAAGCTAATGAGTTTGTTTAATTTGTTATCATATTTAGCTGATTTAATATTTAAATAACGTTAGATTAATTTGAATGATTCTTAAAAATCTATAAAAAAAAAGAGTGAAATTTTCACTAATAATAATCCAAAGGCATTACCAAATTCAATATCTGCTAATCACATTGCAAAAATAAGCGATTAAGGCTTCATTTGGGATGACTTTTTTTCTGCTTCTTAAAGCAAATTTTAAGTACAAAAACTATTTAAAGAAGCAGTATAAAAGCCATCTCAAACGAAGCCTCTATCTTACTTAAAAAATTAATGATAAGACTTCCAAAAGAAAATAGCTTGAAGGTAAAAGTAAATGCAATTAAACTATCAGAAGTTTTTCAATAACTAAGAGAAAACTTCACTTACTTGTTTCTAAAGATCGGATAGATGATAATAGGACCAGAAGTGTATGTATCTGCAATGGTTTCCAGTAGCAAGTTCTTGAACCTCTTTATCTGAGTTCTCGGAACAAATACGTTAAGCCATGGATGAGGCACATTCCATAGGCCTTCCTTACTCAGCTCCAGTTCAGACTTCCTTACACGATTGAGGAAGTCGAAGTATGAAGTATCAGTAATCTCTGGCCTTGATTCCTTATAGTTCAATCTTGGGAGGATGTGATTCAGTTTCTGTATTTAAGAAAAAAAAAAAAAGATGAAGGATCAGCAACATGAACAACTTAACGTTAGTTGTTTATCCTATTTGTGTTATTTAGTAAATCATGTGCATGTTTGACAGAGGATTAAGGTTTTGTTTGGGACCGGTTTTTATTGCTTTTTAAAACAGAGTTTTAGTACAAAAGTTATATTTTTTGTACTACAATTCTGTTTCAAGAAGCAATGAAAAAGTCGTTCTAAACGAAAGCCTATGTTAGGAGGGTGGAATAGTACTGATATATCATTCTAATATGTTGTTATTATTTCATTTAATATAGATGTGTGATTATTCTTTGCTCCATTATTCATCTTAAAAATGTCATTTGGCACCATATGAGAGTCGTCCACATTGACCTTCACTATCAAAAAAAATTTAACAATTATAATTTATGAAGAGGAGAGGCACTCATTGGCTCATGTGGTGGAGTTTGCATGGAGTTCACTATTCTAGATGATTCTAGCTTTATCATAGTAGAGGCCATAAAAACTAGTGGTGATCACAAACTTTATGAAACACTAAGCCAAACAAGTCATGAACGTTCATATAATATAGATTATGAGGGTGAAACATTGAGAGCTCAGTTAATTAAGCCCAATACACTAGCGAACAAACAACGATTAATTAATTAAAAAAACATTAAATTTTTGTAAATGGGTCACGATCTTGACTTGTTTTGATACTTTACTTCTAATGTGGGGCTTATCGTTCACTTTCTCATACATCTCAATAGAGCTAAGGGATAGAAGAACTATCATGTTGATTGAAATCCTATCTTCTATTTTGGGGTATCATCAGGCTGAGGTTTAATGATTTTTTTTTAAAATATTAAAATAACTACAATTATTTTTAGTAATTTTTAAAACAAATGAATTTATTTTTAAAATTAAAATAAATAAATAAGCTTTTATATTTGAGTTTTTCAAATGCCTTAAAAAACAAATAAAAAGTGATTCCAAATAGGAACTTATAAGCATTATTGGATTAAAGATTACAATTTTATATAATATTTTAAATTATTAGTATTTGACTTCTTGTTTTTCTTTGCAATTCTAAATGATGAACTTGATAATCCCCTCATATATTTGAACTGCAATTTTAATTATGAGGTCATATATTATTATAGAGTAGGAGAAAATTCAGAGAAAAAAATAGGATATATATAATGTTCTTCCTAAACAAAATATAATTTTAGTGTATCAAAAAAAAAAAAAAAAAGCCGTTATGTTTTTAATATGCGAAATAAATAATCTTATAGTCAAGTCATAATTGATACCTTGTGGGCAACATCTTCATCGTCATAATATACAGCAAATTCGATCAAATAGGAGACTAAATCATTTAATTTATCCTCTGACGAATTCCTTCTCTGCAAATTTATGAATCCTTCCAGGTAATCTACCTCTCCTCCATTGATCAGAAGCTCTTGATCTTTTCTGAACGGTTCAAAGCTCTTGTATGATATTATGACCCATTTCACCTTTAAATAAAAAAAATATATAAATGCAATAAGTTGCTACCAAGATACGATATTCAATACTTATATAATTAAGAATAAATAATTAATTTATGTGTGAACCAGCTTTGGTGCAGACTGTAATATGATTCTTGCTCTTGTTATGATTCCAAACTGTCCAAATCCTCCCAATACGCCATAGAAAAGATCTGAATCTTTTTCTTCAGAGCAAGTTACAAACTCTCCTTTACCTGTGTGCATAAAGTTACATATAGATCGAAAGGAAATGAAACAAAAGAAGAAATATATATCAGCTTCTTCCTTTAATTTACCTGTGATCACATCCAATTCTAAGACATTTGAAATCTGAGGTCCATGCTTGAATGACTGACCACTGATTCCACCAACAGAAAGAGTTCCTCCAATGGTGAGATACAAATAATCAGTCCAAGATCTTGGAGTCAGTCCATGCTTCAATGTCTCATGCAAGACATCGACCCATAGATCGCCGCCGCCGACGTCGACGAACTCCTTCTCCTTCTCAACCTTGATGAAGGTAGGAAGGAGAGTCATGTTGATGATGATGCCACCTAACACTTGTGATTGCCCATAGGTTGAATGAGCAGCTCCTCTTGGTGCTACTTGTATGTTCTTTGTGTTTTTGGAGAAGATTGACTGAATGAGTAGAGAGATTTCTTGTGGTGATTTTGGGTTGAGGATTGCAATTGGGTTTTCTTCTATTATCCTTCCAAAGTCTAGGATTGAGATGTCAGATTGGTAAGGGATGAGATTTGAAGTGGAAAAACTTGAGAGGATCAGATAAAAGAGAGTAGGGAGAAAGAGAAGATTGGAGTGCATGGTCAAGAAAAGATGTTGATTGATCGATATGAGAATACAAATGTGTTAGAGATTCAGAGAGCTCTTCTTCCTTCTCTTTTATATTAATTTGCATGGAGGAATAAGAGAAAGAAAGTACGTGTTCGCGCACATCAAGCCAGCCCAGGAGTAGCTTGTTGGATGAGGAGCTTACACCTGGATTCAAGACCGATACATATTGTGCGTAAATATATATTATTATTCAACACTCATTATTCTTTAAAAATAAAAAGGAAAAAATTGCAAACCAAGCTTTAACTGGCAACTTTGATTTGATAAATGTATTTGATTTCTCAGTCAACTTTTGAAAAATGAAATATCATTATATATGATTTTATGCATATTATTTAAGTCAATGGAAGGAAAATGAGGGAATTGCTCAGAATTAAATTAAAAAAGGGTTTAAATAGGACGAGGAAGCCATTAATTAATAGAAAATCAGATTTTTAAAAGGGAAAAAATAAGTTTTTATTGGCGGCCTGTTTGGCAAATGATCAGCTTTTCATGGCGTGATTTTCATGTAAGCTATATATTTTAGAATTTTTCCTATTCTGAAATAAAATCATATAAACTAATCAATGTGTAATCTGATGAATGACAACATATTAATGACAAAATAATTAATATTTTTTGGACGTTCGATCAAGTTTTTGTTAGCGAGCTTCCCTTTTTTGTACGCAATATTGCATATAATACGCTTCTGTTTTCTTGCTGTAACTACTTTTTTGGATTGACTTAATCAAATTTGTGTTTCTTTTGATTGCTTCCCTTGCTGTCCCATGTGGCATGCTTCTGTTTTTTTAAAGGAAGTTGCTTCAATAGTCAAGCTTTTCATTTACGTAGCATATTAATTAGCATGTGATATCAAATAATGTTGTATTTTTTGTACGTTATAATTTCAATTAACACACGCACATGTGTTGATTGTTTACTGGGTGTGCAATATAATCATGATTTTTTTATAGGTTTTTTCTAATTTGCCTTTACTTGGGGGTGGCCTGGACATGTGATGCGGCAGACTCTTAGGATAAAACTAAATTTTCTATCCATTAAGCTTTGGTTGGGGCAGCTTAAGCTTTTCTGTTATCTTTTTAAAGCTCCTTCCTCAGCTCGAGTTTTAAAAATCACCTTTTAAAGGAAAAATTTGTAAATAGCAATGATAAATTAAGCTGTTTTTCAAGCGCATATTATTTTTTACTAACTATTTTTCTTGCCACGAAAATAATCAAAAAGCTCTTCCAAACAAGTCTAAGACTTCTTTAGTTTGGCCCGTCTAACAACTAATGTTGAAAAGAATTATGGCCATTTGGTCAAATTGAGCAGTTCGAATGCACACATTGTTTTTTCAGATTCATGAATGAACACATGGGTGAATTCAATATAAGCATTGGGGCATGTGTTCCTAATAGCTCTGGTTTGCTTGGCAAAATCGCTTGATTTGATCTGATGATCAAGCTCCACCCTTCAACCACTTTATTTCATGATTTTGGGAGTTGGGAAATAGATAAAATTTATGAAAATATAGAGTAAAAAATTATAAAAAGAAAAACAAAGAAATGAGCATTAGCTTGTAAAAACTAAGAATATATTATACAAGTTCATACAATTATCGATCGCTACATTTTATTGTCATCGCCGCATATTTCATTATAGTTTAATTTGGGGAATCTCAAATATAATTTATTTTAGATACATGATGCCTCTATAACCCCCTCCTCTTCAACTTTATAAAATTGAAATGTACAATAAAATTCTCTTAATAAATTGATTAAGATTTTGTCTGAGATAGCTTTTTTACTGCTTGTAAAGTTGTTGTAGATAAAGTGATTTTTAAAGTTATTAAATAAAATAATTTTTTAGTATAATGTTTTTTTTTTTGGAAGCAGCTGAAAATAAGAACCAAACAAAAATTATGATTGTTCTTTGAAAAATAAAGCAGTAAAAAATTTATCCCAAACAAAACCTAAATATGCATGTTTTAAATATTCAGCATTGTGATAAAATTTGAAAATTTCAAAGCTTGCAAAGCCTAATTAAGAAGTGTGATTATTTTTGTTCATATGTCAAAGTTTTAAAAAAAGATCATTAAAAACCTTGGCCTAGATATCAAGAGACCTTTCTCCCAATCAGTCAAGGGATTGGGTTGGGTTGGGTTGCATTTGGATGGGTCAGCATTAAGTTTTGGACCAAAAACTAAACAAAAATTCAATTATTAACTTGATTTGATCGATTGAATTGTGTTAGCCCTCTCAAGGTAATGCCTAAATCTTGATCTACACCTACATAATACATTCAAATTTAAAATATAACAATTTGATTAACTTGATTATCATATTAATAACATATAAAACAGAATTATATATTAATAATATTAAAATAAAATTTAAGTAATAAAATAAAAAATCCAAAGATTCATTTACTTTTGGCCTTTAGAAATGAAACTTGAAATACTTTAGAAAGGCAAAAAATCCACTCCATAACTAAATTTATTTTGGGATTTTTGCAAATGTGTAAGACCTATCAAATGAATTATGTGTGGGAATAAAAAACACTTTTTGAAATGAGCCAAACAAGCAATTGATCATCTTTTTAAATAAGGGTGTAAACGAATCAAGTTGAGCTCGAGTCATTTCTAATTTGAGCTTGAGTTTGTTTAACTAACTGAGTTTGAGTTGGAACTCGAGTTTAAGCGGCCCACGAGCTGACTCTTTTATAATGAAAATTTGAAAATGATTATAATTCAAACAATTATTATAATAAAAAAATAAAAATAAAGAGAAATTAGACAAAAATAATAATAAAGAATCATTTCATATTAAAAAGTACAGAGATACAATTTTTAATCATTTACAAAAGCTTAATATTTGAACTTTTGAATTCTAACATATTTTAAGTATATTTTATTATAATATTTTTATACTAACAAGTCAAGTCGAGATTGGCTCAAATTTGACTCATTCGCTGGTCGATTTCTGCTTAACCCTGCTCACAAATCGGCTAGATCACTCATTTACACCCCCATTTTGCAAATTCATATATAGGCTAGAAGAATATCTTGATTATAACTTATAAGTAACAAATTTCCTTAATAACATGGATGCAAACGCAATTAAATGACCTTTATTTTCCTTTAAAATATTTTCCATCTAAATTTATAATTATGCAATTTATTTTTATATTTATTTTTTGACTTGTCTTTACAACGGTTATTCGTTCAAAATAGAAAAAAAAAATGTCTAAACGTACGATATAGAATTGCAAGCTGGAGTTATATTTCTTTGGACAGTTAGCTCCAACAGCTAAGAGAATTAAGGATATATATTTCTCACTAATGGGTGTTCAAAGTGATCAATTTATAATATGATAATTATTCAAGAAAATATATATATAATACAATTTATATTATTTATTTATTTGACAAATTAGTTGTCCTTTGCATATCAAGCTAAGAGATTTATTGGCTTAGGCGAAGTGAAACGTTGGATATAACAATTCAATGGTATATTTGGTTGGAGATTGTCTTTAGTTATAGAATATTCAATCAATTTTTTATGGGATGATAAAAGAGTCTATATATGTGATTGAATATAAATTTTGATTCAATTTCAAATCAATTTCAACGACATGAATCAATGCCTAATTTACGTAAAGTTAGAGCACAAATAAGTTGAAAACAGTCAAATAGTCCATCGCATGATCTGACTCATTTCATTGACTTTGAAACGCACAAATCATTTGAATCAAATGCGTAGAAGTCTTCAAGGTGAGCAAATAGGCTAGTTCATGGCGATCATGTATGGTTCAGGTTGGACCGACCCCATTGGATTGGCTCCATCTTATGCACTACAATTATGGGCTTCTTGTAGCTTTCCTAATGTGGAAGAAGGCAAGTTGGTGACACTAGTTACATCACCATAAGCACCAGCTTCGACATTGAAGGGATCACCGAAAAAGCCTTTTTGAATGCCTTAGATTTGAGTGAAAGGCTAAAGCCATTTGATCGTGTTGATGCGTGGTATTTAAAATGCAAATTATTCAAAATGCTAAAATTAAAAAAAATATATAAATATATTTATTTGAAAATTTGGACATTTTCTTATTTGGTGATCATACATTAGAGATAATGGACATTCTCACTATGTTGATTACAGATCCTAGTATTAAATTTTCAATATGTCACTATGATTGACATCATAACATTAAGATTTATAATGTTACGGACATGAGTAGAGCTGAATGTTGTCAGAAAACGTTTTTATTGTTAAACTTAATCTTATAGAGCTAATAATTTCAACCCAAAAGTATCATCATCAACCCATTGCTCGATGATTTAAGTGCATGATCTTCATTATTATCAAAGCATAAAAAATTATACAAAATGTTGTTCATAAAAAATTGTGAAGTCCATCATGTAGTTCATTTTATTAAAGCATCCTAGCTCTAAAGATCACCTTGATCCTTAAGAATTTTTTATGAATTGCAAGTATAGACAATAGCTTTGGCAACCTATTATCTTGAGTTTTATAGACACGTTTTAAGTGCTTCAATTTAGATTTTCTATATTATTTTCTCTTATGGATGAATTGTATGTATGAATTATTGGTTATAAATATAACTTAATAGATTATGCCACATTAAACTCATTTTTTGTAGGTTCAAGTCTTACAAATCGCTTAAGATACATTTTGAGTCAAATCATCATATTGTTTTACCAAATATTTTAGAGAATTTCATGGTTAAAGTTGCATCTAAAATTAGAGAGAAGTTATTAGGATTATAACTATTATATCTAATCAAAAAGAATTTTTTGCATTATATGGCTCTCAAAGCAACAAAAAATGATTGAATAGATGCTTAATTTATCCTTACTAATTAATTTATAATTTGAAGAGCTAGCCTTGAAAAATATGTAAAATCTTGCCAAAATGGCTCTCTCACCATGAAGAAGCCATCAGCTGCATCAAGATAATATAGACTAAGGTTTCATTTGGGATGGCTTTCATGCTGCTTTAAGAAGCAGTAAGAAAGCCGTTCCAACGAAGTCTAAGGTTTTTATTGGGACAGCTTTTGATCACTATTTTTTCTTTGTTTTCAAAAATATTTTTGTGCTAACAAGTTGATGTATAAAGAAGTAGAAAAGCTAGCTGTCCCAAAAGAACCCTAAATTGTACGCAAAAATTAATACTAAAATGACTAAACTAAAAGGGATTTCAGCATATGTGCATGCAAGGCTTGAGAGACTGCCCTTTTCTTCCTCACTCATGCATGCCATCCAACTGTGTGAATAAATACAAACTAGCTTTAATGTAACAACCACCTCATCGACCATCCAACAGCCAAGTGATCGAGCAACCTCTATCCATCTCATATATGATCATCACACTAATGAAGTCCAATCAAATATAAAAATGCTTGCTCGTTTTATATAAATAATCTTTGAATATTCTGCCATCATATAACTGACATACAAACTCCATAATTCTCATTTTGTATGTTGTTCATAGTGACGAATCTTCCTCAAAATCAAATTTAAGTAATAAATCTTCTTTAAACTATGATGAAAATCTAACCATCACTGATTCAAAAACATCAAGATCTGTACAGTTTTGCATTCCAATCGCCGATCAAAAACATCAGTAGCAGAGATCAGCGATCACCATCTAATAAGTTCTAAACATCCAAACATCAAAACAATAATCCGTCCAAGTTCTGAGCATTAAAGAAAACCTCTTCCTCGTGAAACACAGCCACTAATTATTTGTCTTTGAGAGAATCTCAGTTTCGTCACCATGAAATCCAAATCTCACAGAGACTTATTAGAAATTTCATTGCAAAAGTCCGACTTGGAAAGCCACCGAACATGCAAAGAGACAAATTGTTAAGATACGGGATTGGATTCCTAATTGACGTAAATGACTGTGTTGCTTTGAACTTTAAAAATGTCTCTTATATCGCACTCACCGTCTCATGTTTGATGTATATTCAACGTGGAATTAACTTTCAGTAGAGGTAAGTCTTATTCCGTTCATTCAAGAGAAGATCCTTTGATGTTGATTGAGATTTGACGTCGTCATCTTCATCTTTTTCATCATTATTATTATTGTTTTAAGTACTTTTGTTAATTTTATAAAGTCACTAATCGTCATATGTTCTTGATGAGTTTTGTAGGAGATGTTAGGACAAATTTTTAAATTAAGTATTATTAAAATTTTAATAATGTGATTAAATATTAAAAAATATTAAAAATACGCAAAGTCGTGGGCAACTTTTGAGAACTCAAACTTGTTGAGCCATGTGTTAGTGGCCGAACTAATAGGTGACTTATTTAAAAAAAATATTATTGTAAGTTGTCAGATAAAACGAGAGATTTGCTACAGTAAATTTTGAAAAATAATTTAAACATAAAATAGGCAGAAAATGTATTAAATAAATATCTTTTAAAAATAAAAATAGAGAAAAACAAAAAATATAGCTTTACGGAGAAACTTTGAATCGTTAATTTTTTTTTCTTTCGCTTTAATTTTCGGTATAACGCTTATCCATTAAAAAAATACCGATTCGTCTCTTGCAGTATTGATTAATGGAAATGGTGGTTTGGCTTTTGTTTATGCTATTGATAGTGTTGATGAGGAGGTTTGTGTTTCTGGTTCTCCTTTGCCTATTTGGGATGTTTATTGTCTCCGGTGCCTGTGGCGCCCTCTTTAGATTTGCATGCTCGCGCTTCTGCCCCACCTGTTGTGGTTGATTTGGATAATGCTGTGGTCGAAGTTGTGTCTCATTCGGGTGGTGGTGTTATTGGTATTGATGCTGTTGCTCCTTTCTGCCATGATGCGCAACCTTTTCTTCCTCTACTTGTCACCCTTCATGCGTGTCATAGTGCTGATGTTCCTGTTGGTGTTGGTTCTGTTTTGTCTGGTGGGTCAGCACTGCCTGTTTTGGTTAGAAGTACGTTAAAGCCGTTGGTTTTGGTTAGCCCGAATGCGTCTGATCCTGCTCCTGTTATTTTGGATACGTGTGTTTGTGTGGGTTCTGCTTCTGCAACCTCTAGCTCGCCTCCAGTTTTGAATGACTGTTTAGTCAATAACAGTTTTGTGGATGTCCCCGTTAATTTTATTAATTCTCAGAGCTTAGCGTATCATGTGGGAGACAATATAGGCATTAATGTTCGTCTGCATTTGGACTGGCTTCATGGTTCATCTGATAATGGGTCTGATTCTATTTCTTTGGAGTCGAGTGGGGATGACAACCCATGGAACCCTTTTAACTTATTACGTGATATACTTCTTGCCTCTCATGGTAGGGCTCATGGGAGAGGCAGACGTGGCCGGTGATGTTTTTCTTGTTGGTTGCTTACCAGGTTTTTTGGTTTTTGGTTGGCTTTAAGGGGGCTTTGCTCTATCTCCTTGGTGAGATCATGCATTTTTGTGGTGCCGTGGGCTTGATTGTGGTTTGCTTGCCCATTCAAGTTTTATTAAATGGACGATGAGAAAGCAGCGCTGCTACAAGCGTCGTGGATGGCCAGGGTTACTGGCAACCTGGGTGGCCTGTTTCGTTCACTTGGCAGCTTCTAATTTGCGAATTTCTTTACTCCCATGGATGCACCTCCCAGGCAACCCGACGCTAGTCTGAGTCTGTGTCATTCGTTTCATATCCCTTTTGTCCCTTATTTTGGGTTATTGAGGTTGTAATTGTAAGCTATTGATATGGCCCAGTGTTGAGTCTTTGATTGCATCTTTCCTATTTTAATGTATTTCTCTTAAAAAAATACCGATTAAAATTTTAATAAAATCAAAATAAACAAAAAATGTTCATTTTATCAAATTTTAATATATATATATATATATATATATATATATATATATATATATATATATATATATATATATATATATATATATATATATATATATATATATATATATATATATATATAAACTATTAACTTCTATTAAAATATAGACATTATAGTTTACATACCTTTTTTTGTCTCTATTTTTAAATATATTTATTACTGATTGAAATTTTACTAAAATATATTTATTAAAATATTGACTTCTATTATTTTTACATTACCGATTGAAATTTTAATTATTATTTTTTTAAATAAATAGTCTGTTAGTTCGGCGATTAACACATGACTTAGCAAGTGTGAGTCAGCATAAATCATCTGTTTGATGGGCGACTTTGAAAACTTTTAAATTTATTTTTTTAATATTTAATTACATTATTAATGTTTTAATAATGCCTAATTTAAAATTTTTATCGAGATGTTAAATATTTTTTTAATTCTTTTTTTATAATTATTTGGACATTAATTTACATATTAATCTTAATATTAGGATTCAATTATGTGTTCCCACAAAAAGAGAGGCTCTTAATTTGATTTAAGTATTAAGAAAATAAAATGAATTATTGTTCATCATTAACCTTCATTATTTTTTGCTTTTTTTTTAAGATCATAAATTTAATTCATATATTTTATGATTCTTAGCTCATTATTTAAAAAATAATAATTACTTGTCATAACGAGTATATACATGATAAGATTGAAGAAGCTTCAGTGATAGATAAGATTAGAGAGAGTCACCTTAAATGATTTGATTTTGATAACATAAAACGTTGACCTTTTAATGACTTGGAGAGTAGATATATTTGATTTAACGTATGCGAAGAAAGTTATAGGTAAACTTAAAATGATTTGGTTAAAAATTATTAGAAATGATATTTTTTTATTAGATTTAAATAAGAATATGACTTTTAAAAGAATACAATGGAGAAAAAGAATTCAAATAGCTAACCGAAATTTTTTTCCCGTACAACGCTCGACGTTGTGTACTTGAGCACTCTAGCACTATGTTCCCGAGCGCCTTAGTGTTGATCGACAGAGAACAGAGCGTCACAACTCTATAGATTCGACGCATCAGTGCTACAAGTTCAACACCATAGCACCGCAAGTTTGAGCGCCGCAGCATCATAAGACTGGGGCTTGAGCACCGCAACGCCCCAAATTGGTGTCGCGTTACTGTGAGACGGATTGGACAATTTTCTTTCTCATTTTTTCAAAAGAGTTGCATCCCTTGGAGTTATTTACTTGGTTTTCTCTTGTATTTCTGTATGTTAGCAAGCATTGAGAACAGTGCATATGAGAAGAGAATCAAAGAGAGAGTTAGGGAGAAAACAGATATGTACTTATTTCTCCTCATGTTCATAATAGATTTCTTGACGTGATGTGGCTCCGTATTTCTGTATGTTCCACAAATCCTGATGTCATTTATTTTTATACTGCTTTTACTTTCTTGCTTGTTCATCATTGTGGTGTTTACTCCTCATCCCCGACACCAAGAATAGTTGTCAATAGAATAGGAGTTCTCGTCATAAGAACTCATCGAGTGTATTCTTTATTAACTTTGCTTGGATTGTATTAAAAATGGCTATCTTTTCCAATAAATTATTTCTCTTTAGCTCAATTTGGCTCTTCCTTTTTCTTTGTCATCACTTCACCTTCATTTTTTAAAATAATTATTTGTGGGGATAGTATTAGATTAATAATAGAAAATTCCAACTAGATTTCTTTTCTCACTTTCTTCTTATCTTTTAGCCCTCTCATAACCACACAAAAAAAAAAACAAATTAGAGATAAAATGGGCTGACCAACAATTAAATAATTAGAATGCAAATCCCACTTGAAATGAATGATTTAAGAGTCCACAAAACTTATTATACCATTGTTGATTCCACTTCTTCTTCTTTCTTACAAATCTAATATATTATAGATATGTAATTGACAGTTCTATAAATAAATTTTTTTTTTCTATTTTCATTAAATTGGATGGATAATCATCAATTAAAATATGTGACAAATTTTTTTAAATAAATTTGACTATATGTGCTTTATATTGAAATAAAACATCAAATATTGCTTATCATTAAAAATTCTGAAATAAAATACATTTATATCCCAATCAATTCCTACAAATCAAATGAATCATGCAATTTTTTTAACTTCTATTTAAATTAACACTAATTTATCTATCTAATAAATGCGTGTTTTTTCAACTCTTGATTGTACATATTTAAATTTTTTTACGTCGATGAATGAAAATTTCTTCCACATCGTCCATCTAATTTAATCAATTTTTTTGCTTATCATGCTCAATTTAGTTATATAATGTTTTCTTTTTTATTTGTATGGCCCAACATTTAAGTCTATATGATTTAATATATGCATATGACCAATAATATGATTGGTCTCTAAGACTTCGTTTGGAACAGCTTTATCAAAGACCCATAATATGGTCTCAATTTAGTTATTTGAAGTTTTGAATATAATTGGCTGACTTGAGGAGATAAAATCATGGAAGGCACCAAACTTCCTTGTTGCTCCAACTACTTAGCTTGAAATTGCATTGTTCTAGTTGAGTAGTTGTTGACTTAGGCTTTATTTGGAAAAACGGTTTTTTTATTGCTTCTTAAAACAACTTTTTATTATAAAAATTAAAATTTTGATACTAAAAAACTGCTTTAAGGAGCATTAAGAAAGCCGTCCCAAACGAAGCCTTAAGAGTCCATTTGAGATGATTGTAGATTTTTACAAAGATGATTATAAAATTATTATAGTGAAAATAATTTTTTAGAAAGATTTTGGAGAGCTTTTGAAGCTATCATCACTATCTTCCATTTGAAAAAAAATCAGACAGCAGCTTTCTCATGATAACCACAATATAGCAAATTTAGGCTTTGTTTGGGACAGCTTTCTTGCTGCTTCTTAAAACAGCTTTTTAGTTCAATAATTAAAATTTTTTACTAGAAAACTGCTTTAAGAAGCAACAAAAAAGCCGTCCCAAACGAAGCCTTAAGCTTTCCTTGTAAAGCTGTTGTGAAAAGCAATTTTTTAGTGCAAATTTAAAAAAAGAAATAACAAAAAATAATAATCAAATAGCAAAGCAATAAGAAAACTATCTCAAATGAAACCTTAATTATTAAAAAAAAAAACTTCCCACAAAAACTATAGTGTTAATGCACTCAGTTCATCAAGATGATTATGATGGGTAAGATCTGACAATTGAGTCAAAATTTTTACCTAAAAAATATACATGAATGTTTTTTATTTCTTTGTCATTATGTCATATCTAAAAATGAACTGTGCAGAAATGTCCAGCTTCTCGAAAATATTCAGATAAGCCTGGCCGCATGAAGCTAGTTGAAATTTTCAAAAATTTCAGCTCAAATGTTTCATGCAGAAAAAATTAACACTGATTTTTCTTCATATTAACCAACCCCACATCATTGCCCAACATCTGAAGACCATCTTCTCAAGCATCTAATCTCTCTTTTTACCAAGGGAGACTGGCCAAGCTAATTGCTCATTGCTGCCCAACTACATTTGCTTTGATTGTTACAAAGGTTCACAATAACATTTATATTCTCAATCGTTTAATCTCCCCTCCGATTAGAAGGAAAAATTATTACGTACGGAGTTCGGATTCGTCCGAAGGCGAATCTGAACGCGCCACGTCACCTGGGCCCGGTGCATTAGGGTGACGTGACGCGTCCGGATTCACCTCTGGACAGTTTGGACGCCGCACGTAATAATCTCTCTATTAGAAGACACGCCATTACAAAACATCCAATGTGACTATTGCCCGATGACTAACATCCAACATTTATCATCCACCGACATCTAAGATCATCTTCCCAACCACTAAATCTCTAATATCATCAAAAGAATGACCAAGCTAACAATGTACTACCTCCCACATTTGACATCCCATTAAAACTTCTAACGTAATTATTTAAAAATTTGTATATACATATATCTCTTCTTTATACTCCTCATATACTCATAATAATAATAATAAAAAGAAATACTTTCTTCTAAGCTTATTTCCTTTCACTTGATTCAAAAACCCAATCAAAATGTCTACAATTCAAACCCAACCCTCAAATCATAATAAGATAGCAAAATTAAACCCTGAAACCTTGATCGAGAATAGCATTGCTCAATATCAATAAATAATCCAAAAATAGTAATTTAGCAAAGTCCATTTCAATTGAGCACGATCAAAATCACTCACACGTCACAAACTAGTTCATGTTATACGTAAATTCAACAAACTAAACAGAAAAGGCACATTAAATCATACAATAGTACAATGCAGCGCTAACCTCATCTGAACAAATATAATGAAGAGTCAAGCCCAAGCACCGAAGCATGGTTTCTTCCCAGATTACTTCCACGGAGACATTCCAAGTTCATCGCCTGAGAATGATCAATGAAAAGATTCACCTGGAAATGGTAAAAAAAAAAAAACAAAATCATTTAGCGATAAAAACAAATATGAGAGCACAAGTTATAGCACAAAAGCAAAGGCAAATTACTTTTGGTCCATATCTCTTCACAAACCACTCAGATGTCTTTGCATTGGAAGCTTCAAACATGGTCTTCTCCAGGCCCAAACGTCCTACGATTTTTGCAATTATGTCCGTGCGCAGATCTTCAGCATATTTGCAAACATCATCAGCATCGATCATGATCATGTCAGCCCCCGCTTCTAAGCATCTCTCAGCCCTTCTGATCAGTAAATCCACATCTTCAACAATTTCTGGAAGAAGGAAAATATCAAACTGTGCTGCTTTTTATATATATTAAACTGGATAATCTAGTATTACTTTAAAATAAGAGAACTTCGTTTCGGGAAATCAGGTCAAATGTGTTCTCAGCCAGAGTTTGGACAGATGTCACGAAGTAAATGTGATTGTATCAGCTCATAGTGAAACTCTAAGGTTCTGCCAGATTTGAAGGGATTGCAAGAGAGTAAAGTATAGAAAAGTGAAATTGAATCCGTGAAGGAATTTGAATTGGAATAAGTTTTCACGTATTTGTTTGCTTGATTCTCTTTTTTGTTTGGTTGATGAGAATGATGGACCGGTTCACCCGGTCCATCCTCCTGAACCCGTGCGGGTCTACAGATGGAGAAGGGGAGACGGGCGAACCCGCTGGGAGCAAGGAGAAGCCACGGTGGGCCCCATGGACCCACCTATGTGATCGTGGGCATCATGGGGGGAGGGCGAAATTCTGGGAGGAGACTACATGGTTGTTTTGGAGGAGGTTACATGATTGTTGAGGAGGTTACATCGCTGTTTTGGAGGGATAATTTAGGGATGTGGGATGAATTTGGGATGGTATTAAGAGGGCAATTAGGGTTCAGTTTTTCTTTATGCTGATTGAAACTTTTCTATTGTTTTCTTTTGCTTTTTCTAGAGATTGTATTGGGAAACCTTATCCTTCTCGAATTGGACAAACTTATCTTATTTTCTCTTGAATTTTAATATAATTGTTTTTCTGTTCTTCATCCCATTTCTCTTGTGATTGCTTTTCTATGTATTTGGTGGAGAAATTCTCTTCAAGTGAGGGGAATTAGAGCAAAACTGAAATTGAGAAACCCTATGGCGTATCAATTTGGTATCAGAGCAATCGATCCTAGACGGAATGGCATCGAAGAAGGTAGAAGCTTTGGAGGGGGAGATGGGCCAATTGAAGGAGAAAGTGGGTGAGAAATTTTCGTCGTTGGAGGGAAAATTCTCAACCCTAGAGGAGAGATTTGGGGGAATGGAAAAGATGATCCGTAAATTGGTAGAAGCTCAAGTTGTTCAATCAAATCATACGGAAAAAGGTAAATCGCCGGTACCGAACCCTAACCCTAACCCTAATTTTCCAATTAGGGAAGAAGGAGTGATCCAGATTGAAGATGGCATGCAGGGGCAATGGTCAAAGGAAGGGGGAGAAGGGTCTGGAGTGGGCGGCCCTTGGGGGATGACCGACAGCCAAGGGGGACAGCCATACATGGGCTCGGTGGACCACCACGGCACACGTGAGGGGTGGCCGAATCAGGTAGTGGGATTTCCGGAAGGGAACCGTGCCCGAAAGGGGGACCCACGATACACATAGGAGGAGGCTATGGAGGAAGAAGGGGAGAATACGGCATGGGTTATGAAGAGCCAAGAAAACCACCATGGAGGGGGAATCAAAATCCTTACCCTGGAGAGAGGAGGGGAAGACCCCAAGGAGAGGAATTTGCTCATGGGACATGAGGAGATGGAAGAACCTTCAACCGAGCCGAAAACCGCATGAGGAAATTGAAGATTCCTATTTTTTGAAGGAGATGATGCTTATGGGTGGATCTACAGGGTGGAGCGCTATTTTGCAGTGAATGGCTTCACAGAAGAGGAGAAGTTGATGGCGGTTCCGATATGTTTGGAGGGGAAGTCATTGGCCTAGTTCCAATGGCTTAAAGGAAGACAACATGTTAGGAGTTGGGAGGAGTTTAAAGACCTCCTACTTCATAGATTTCGGGTGTCCAGCGAGGGTACACACTATGAGCAGTTTGTGGCTCTAGTGCAGGAGAGCACAGTGGCAGAGTATCGGGAGCGCTCTGAGCTACTCTCAGGCAGATTGAGAGGAATTCCAGATGACCTTTTGGAAGAGAATTTCATGAAGGGGTTGAAGCCCCACATCAGAGCAGCCATCAGAGTAGTTGATCCACATGGTTTAGAAAAGATCATGGAGATTGCACAACTTGTAAAGGACAAGCTGAAGGTGGAGCCATTGAGGAGATCAGGGTTGTCTTACCCCACTTACCGACCACCACTCATGATTGGAGGCCCAAAGGCGGCTACCATCCTTCATCCTAAGGAGGTAGCCAAGGAGAAAACCACTACGGCAGTGAACTACGGGGGGTTCAAAAGATTAACTGATTCAGAGCTGAAGGAGAAAAGGGCCAAGGGCCTTTGCTACCGATGTGATGAGAAGTTTACACCTGGGCATAGGTGTAAGGAGAAGACCCTACATGTGATCGTAGTGGGGGATTCAAAGGAGGAGGAAGAGGACACAGGGACGGTTGAGGAGGATGGAGAGGAGGAAGAGCACCCTTATTTGGCTATGGTGGAGGTCTCACTCAACTCCATAGCCGGACTGACATCGCATTCCACCATGAAGCTGGAAGGGAAGATTGCAGGGTACAAGGTGATGGTTCTGATTGATAGTGGTGCCACCCACAACTTCATAGCTTGCAGATTGGTGGAGAGGGTGGGGCTACTGGTGACCCAAGGGAGAGGTGTAGGAGTCATTATGGGCACGGGGAAGAAAGAGCGTTGTAGCGGGCAGTGTAAGGGAGTAACTCTCACATTGCAAGGAGAGGAGACAGTGCAAGACTTTCTACTGTTGAACTTGGGAAGCACTAACATGATACTGGGGATGCAGTGACTCAAGTCCTTGGGTGAGATGAAGGTGAATTGGAAGAAGTTATACATTGAGTATGAAAAAGGGAATAGGAAAGTGATACTACAGTGAGACCCCAGTTTATGCAGAGCCAGAGTGGCCTTGAAATCCATCTTCAAGACTTTGAGAGATGAGGGAGAGGGCTATTTGATAGAGCATCCAAGACCTTCTACAACATCACTCCACCGTGTTTCAGATGCCCAAAAGGTTACCACCTATCAGAACCAGGGAGCATGCTATTGTGTTGAAGACAGGGGTAGCACCCATCAGCGTGCGCTACAGATATCCTCATGCTCAGAAAGAGGAGATTGAGAGACTGGTATCAAAGATGTTGGAGGCTCAGGTGATCCAGCCCAGTGTGAGCCCATTTTCCAGCCCTGTACTCTTAGTGAAGAAGAAAGATGGTAGTTGGCGATTCTGTGTAGACTACCGGGCCCTCAACAAGGAGACTGTGTTGGACAAGTTTCCTATTCCTGTGGTAGATGAGCTTTTGGATGAACTTGGGGGAGCCACCATCTTCTCCAAGGTGGACTTGAAGTCTGGTTATCACCAGATTAGAATGAGGACTGAAGACATTCAGAAGACAGTCTTCAGGACACACGAAGGTCATTATGAGTTTTTAGTGATGCCGTTCGGGCTCACTAATGCTCCCTCCACCTTCCAAGCCCTGATGAATCAGGTCTTCCAGCCATACTTGAGGAGGTTTGTTTTAGTCTTTTTTGATGACATATTAGTGTATAGCAAATCTATGCAGGACCATATCACCCATCTTGGGGTGGTACTCAAGACATTATTAGAGCATCAGCTATATGCCAACCAGAAGAAATGTTCTTTCGCTCAGCAGAAGGTGGAGTATCTGGGACACATCATTTCAGAGAGTGGGGTGTCAGCTGACCCCACCAAAATAGAGGCCATGGTGAATTGGCCTAAACCAAAATCCCTTAAAGGACTAAGGGGATTTTTGGGACTTACTGGTTACTACATGAGGTTCATCAAGGGCTATGGTTCCATAGCAGGTCCTTTGACTGATCAGTTAAAAAAAAGACAACTTTCAGTGGGGAGAGAAGGTAGAGGAGGCCATGAAGACTCTGAAGGAAGCCATGACTAGTGCTCCGATTTTGGCACTTCCTGATTTCACCCAACAGTTTGTGGTTGAGACTAACGCTTCAGGAGTGGGTTTGGGAGCGGTACTCATGCAGAATCATAGGCCGATTGCCTTCTTTAGCCGGATCTTATCAGCTAGGGCACAGCTGAAATCAGTTTATGAGCGGGAACTGATGGCCATTGTGTTGGCTATTCAAAAATGGCGGCCTTATCTGTTGGGACAACGATTCATAATTAGTACTGATCAGCGGAGTCTCAAGTACTTACTAGAGCAGAGATTAATGGCAGAAGAACATCAGAAGTGGCTAGCCAAACTATTGGGGTATGAGTTTGAGATTCAGTATAAGCCAGGGGTTCAAAACAAGGCGGCATATGCTCTTTCCCGAGTGGAGTACTCACAGCTTATGGCACTATCGGTACCACAGTTGATAGACTGGGGTGAATTGGAGAAGGAAAATCAACATGCAAAGGAGCTAGAGAGAATTCGGGCGGCTATCCAGAAGGGAGGAGGGTTCAAAGGGTATCACCGGGAGAACTCTCTTTTATTATACAAGGGGATGTTGGTACTACACCGTGACTCAGCATTCGTCCCCATTCTTCTACGGGAGTACCACGATAGCAATATTGGTGGACATTCAGGAGTGGAGAAGACCTATTGGTGGGTTAAAGCCGAATTTTTTTGGAAAGGGCTAAGAGGTGATGTCGAAGACATGGTGAGAAAATGTGATATTTGTCAGCAGAACAAGTATCAAGCTTGTGCCCCTAGTGGTTTACTGCAGCCCTTGGTGCTGCCAAACAAGATTTGGGAGGAAGTCACCATGGATTTCATTGAGGGATTACCCAAATCTGATGGGTATACGGTCATCATGGTGGTAGTTGACCGGTTGAGCACGTATAGCCATTTCATTCCACTACGACACCTGTTCTCAGCTCCTATTGTAGCCTCTACTTTCATCAGAGAGGTGGTTCGATTGCATGGGGTCCCTACTTCTATTGTCTCAAATCAGGACAAAGTATTCTTGAGCTCTTTTTGGAAGGAGATCTTCAAGATGCAGGGTACATTCTTGAAGCGCAGTACAGCATACCACCCACAGACAGACGGACAATCCGAGGTGGTGAACTGGAGCTTGGAGACTTACTTGAGATGCTTCGTTGGGGAGAGGCCTAAGCAGTGGGTCAAATGGCTACCATGGGCAGAATATTGGTACAACACTTGCTATCATACCGCATCTCAATTCACACCTTTCAGGATTCTTTATGGGAGGGATCCACCACCGTTGGTGAATTATCAGAAGGGAACGACCCCTGTATATATAATGGATCAATACTTGGAGGAGAGGGATAAAGTGTTGGGAGAGTTGAGAGAACACCTATTGAGAGCCCAGCATATCATGAAGACCAAGGCGGATGCTCACCGTAAGGATGTGACATTTGAGGTGGGAGAGATGGTATACCTGAAGCTACGGCCATACCAACAGAAGACTTTAGCTAGCAGAAGGAGTGAGAAGCTCTCTCCACGATACTATGGGCCTTTCGAGATCGAAGGGAAGGTTGGGATGGTGGCCTACCGTCTCAAGTTGCCTCCTCATTCCTCCATCCACCCTGTATTCCATGCATCACTATTAAAGAAGAGCATAGGAGATCCTACTATGGCCACTCCTACTATACCCCAGGGACTCACAGAAGATATGCAATTCTTACTAGAGTCACTACAAGTGAAGGAAGTGAGGAAGAATGATCAAGGCAAGGAGGAGGTGCTCATCGAGTGGAAGGACTTACCGACACATGAGGCTACTTGGGAGATATATGAAGCCATGCGGGAGCAATTCCCATACTTCAACCTTAAGGACTAGGTTGATCTTATAGAGGGCAATATTGATGGACCGGTTCACCCGGTCCATCCCCCTGAACCCGTGCGGGTCTACAGACGGAGAAGGGGAGACGGGCGAACCCGCTGGGAGCAAGGAGAAGCCACAGTGGGCCAAGGAGAAGCCACGGTGGGCCCCATGGGCCCACCTATGTGATCGTGGGCATCATGGGGGGGGGGGGGGGGGGGGGGGGAGGGCGAAATTCTGGGAGGAGATTACATGGTTGTTTTGGAGGAGGTTACATGGTTGTTTTGGAGGGGTAATTTAGGGATGTGGGATGAATTTGGGATGGTATTAAGAGGGCAATTAGGGTTCGATTTTTCTTTATGTGGATTGAAACTTTTCTATTGTTTTCTTTTTGCTTTTTCTAGAGTTTGTATTGGGAGACCTTGTCCTTCTCGAATTGGACAAACTTATCTTATTTTCTCTTGAATTTTAATATAATTGTTTTTTTGTTCTTCATCTCATTTCTCTTGTGATTGCTTTTCTTTGGATTTGGTGGAAAAATTCTCTTCAAGTGAGGGGAATTAGGGCAAAACTGAAATTGAGAAACCCTATGACGTATCAGAGAAATTGTGTTTTTATTATTTTTTCTGACATGCAGTACACACAAATATAAAAGATAATTAACAGTTTTATCAAAGCAGAAGAAGATGGTCGGTCGACGACTATTCTCAGCTCCAACTTCCACTCCAATGAAGAGATCTACTACCCAACTAGCGACCCTCTGGCAATGCTTTACGCAATCGCAAATAGATCCGCAATCAGCCCGCCGTCGTCCATGACTACCCTCCGCTCCAACTTCCACTCCAATGGAAAGATCCGCTGCCAGACTAGCGACCCTTAGCCATTGCTTCACGCAATCACAAACAGATCCGCAATCAACCCACTTCGTCCACGACTATCCTCCGCTCCAACTTCCAGTTTGATGACGAGATCCTCTACCCGACCACGCAACCACAACCATCATCCACGACTTGCATCTGCTCTAGCACGACTTGTCGCTCCAGCATCTGCCTCCGTGCGCGACTTCCGCATTACACCGCCTGTCAAATGGAGCTCCTTAAATCGAGCCTAATCATCCCGCTCCCGTTGAAACATGCGATGCACAATTTCACGGCTGGCATCCAAACTACCCTCCCACAGCTCGATGCCGATCCCGCCTTCACTTCGTCTCACGACCAAACACGCAACCCCGCTTCATCTCACGACTAGACTGGCGATTCTAATTCGCTCCAGCGTGATTCCAACCTCAACACCAATCAACTCCAATGCAGTACTCGTAGGTCTCAAAACCCATCGGTCCATCCTTTGCGCACACAAATAGAGCCTATCAATACGTCTTCCATCCGCACATCCGACTCTGATTTCGCCGTCGTTGCTCGCCTAGACCTTAAGGTCCTCTACCCCTCAAGAGCACACGCACAACGGACACTGCTCCACTGCGATCTGCCAGCCAACTCTAGCTTGCTTTCCGCTCCAACCCTGGTGTCCCCATCCAGCGCAAATGTGACCAACCTCGCACGCATTCCACCTCAGAGCCTTATATCGAAGCTCAAATCGAATCTCCCACTCAACCAGACTGCCAGAGCCTCCGCTTCCCCCTTCATCCCCTTTCTCTGTCATCCATGGCATCGGGTTCTTCCCATTGCCACCACCAAAACCTTTGAGCTCTAGTTCGCCATCTACCCCATCTCGATTCCCTATATCAGATGTGTGATGTGTATATTTCCAGAAACCACTTCTAGAATCTGGAACTCTTGATTCCAAGTGTAACACTCAAATGGTCACACCTCACCTGACTAAGAATTATGAGGTATCCAGAGATCCACGTAAGAAACTGATGTTATCAAGAATCTATGTACTTTTTATTTTATTAAACAATAGTATATTTTGTTTTCTATTTTATTTTCTTTTCTTTTTTAGCTATCCAATGATGGGAAAACATCCAATGATCATGGTAGATTGTGCACAAGACTTGGTTGACCTTTAGTTTGCTGGCTCGATTGGTCCTTGGCTACTGATGGTTCACGGGTTGGCTGTTTTGGAGCACATGGCGTTGAGCTTGTTCTTTTAGTTGCTTGAAGCTGGAGTTTAGTAGCTCTTTAATTCTCAAAAGGTACCTCATTAAGAAGAATTACTTTTTGAGTGGCCTTGTCCCTTCCCCTTCCCCTTTCTTCTTGCCTCTTGGAAAACCGTGGCTTGCTCTTTAATGATGGCTGAATTCTATGCATAAAAAGTTATATGAGGTGTTGTTTTTCCATGCTTTACCTCTTGGAATTCAGGCCATTTGTTGTTTTTCCGCACCTGGGACTCTTCCCGAGTCCGTGACTCCTTGGTTCCGTGTGTGAGGCTTGGTTCCCATAAATGCTTCTTCGGTTTCTAGTTTGGGATGATTTTCGAAACACATAAGGAAGATTTCTATGCTTATATTGCTTAGAATTTTGTGAAGATTAATTAATTGGCTTTTGGCATTCCCATACTTTGCCTATAAAAATGAGATGATGATGAGAAGGAAACCAGTTGATATTTGTGAGCATATTTGCTATTAACCTGCGGGTTTATTCGGAAATCCTGCGGGCTTTTTCCACCCTTCTTTTCTCATCCTCTCCGGAAATCCTGCGGGCTCTTTCCAACCTTTCTTCTCAGGCTTCTAACCTCTTTCGTCTCTTCGCAAGTGTCACTCCATCTGTATCCTTCTTCTCAACAGTGAAGCAACTTTAGGGTGTCGTGTCTTGGTTGATTTGGAAGCATTTGGACAGTCTTGCAGTGGTGGACCATCGGTTTGCTAGTCTTATGCACTTATCTTATTTAATCTACTATTCGATGCATGTGAGGAACCCGCTCTGACGGTTGTCTGAGGATAGCTTTTGTTTTTAATTTTCTTTATTTCCTTAAAAAATCTCCTAGTATTTCTTGTCGTGTTTGTCAAGTTTTAGTTGTTCATCTTTATTTTAATAAAGTTTGTTTTAAGTTCTATCCATCGCGTCTGTTTCTTTATTGTGTCTACATCAGAAACAGGCACCTATGTTCACAGTTCATTCTTTCCCCCCACAACATGGATCATTGTGAGCTGGGCTCGTGCTGAATTTGAAGGCTTGTTTGAGAAAAATCCCAACAAAGTGACGAATTTACTGTTTACTTTCCCGGAGGATTCTATCACAAGTACAGGTACACCCTTCTAGTATGCTCCCAAGAATTTTCCGCGTCCATTGTGGTTTTCCTTTATTGATCCAGGACATCTCCAACGCATCATGGCTGCTTCTATTTTGAGAACGAAGTCATTTGGAATTCCTGTGCTTGATTGGGGCAAAAACCCAGAGATATTAGCTGATGTAATTGAGGACCTCATTACTAAAATGGAAGTGTGTCAAGAGGCTTTCCCCAGGATTTCAAATGAACCCTATTCATTTTGAAAAGGATGATGACACAAATTACCACATGGATTTTATTGTTGGGCTTGCCAATAAGCGCGCAAGAGACTACAACACTCCAGAAATTCATAAGCTCAAGGCTAAATTTATTGCAGGAAAAATTATTCCAGCCATTGCTACCTCAACTGCCTTAGCTACGTGCCTCGTATGTCTTAAACTTTACAAAGTCCTCACTGGTGGGCACACGCGAGAAGAGTACATTGGAAACCATAATAGCTGAAGAGTTAAGGCAAGAGCTGCTGAAGCAACGAACAAAGCTTTTAGAAGTACAGAAGTTAAACAGCCATTGGAAGCCGATGATGCAGCTGGAAATGGAATTATCGATTCTGATGAATTTATGACTGCAACTTCTATTGTAGAGCTAAAACATTGTCACTTGCACACTCATCTAGTTTTTGCTGAAGATTTTGATGTTCACTTTATTTATAAGACCCGTGCTATTATTGTTTTTGAGAGGTCAAGTTCTGTTGAGGCGTTACTTAAAGACATGAGCTCAGTTGACGCTCAGTTGACACTATTTATGGTGTTTTAAGAAACGTGGTTATTGAAGGGTTGAGGGCAGCAGGAAATGATGTCTACAAGAAGGTCTATAGATTGGACCTTTGGGAGGGATATTTAGTTGATTCATTGGAAATCGCATTTGTTGTAGGCGCACCTGCTCTAGTTTAGATTCTGGAGAAGGGTTCTTCAAAAGCTGAGGATTCTGCTAAGATCAATGGCAACATCTGTAATCACAGCAAGGATATTAGAGCAAAGTGCTGATGTTGTTCCTGCTTATTATGGTTGCTGAAAAATATTTGGTCGGTATACAAAATCACTGACTAGAAGGATTACTTATTTTCTCTACACTTACCTCCCTACCGATGACACGCCTCGATGGAGTTGAGTTCTTTAGACGCGAGGGGAGTATGATGTGGAACATCATAGCTAAAGTTTTACTTAAGACTAGCTTATCATAGTTTGTTACATGATTTCTAGAATGTTCTTACTAGCTTATGTAAGCAAGGTATTATAAGAATGGGTGAGATCATTGATGAATATTAATCCCTTTTGAAGCTTTAAGCATGTGTTTGTTCTCTGGATTGAGGTTTCCTTCTAGCAGATCCGATTCTTCCGTCTTGCATTCGTCCGTGGACCTGCGGCCCAGCCTTCCACGCAAACCCAGAGACATGAGATTTCCAGTGTGTATGCCCGCATGCCGGTCTCGACTAGGATCCGCCCGACTGCTATTAAGCTGTGGTTCATCCGCTAGCTGCGATATTGCAGTTCACTATCAAGCCCAATTCTGCCTCCTGTTATGTCCCGAATGAGCCTCCCGAGACACCTATCCACTCCGGATCTGCACTTGCATGGAGCCCTGACTCCCTCCAATCTTACTTGCAAACAACACCGCACAGCCTGCTTCCGTGTGAAACCTGTCATCCGCCTCCCCTCTCTTTCTAGGCTACAAGAACCTCCCTCCTTCCCCGAGATCGCCTCAACAAGGCTCTGATATCACTTATTCTGAAATCTTGGAGAGGAAGCATAAGCTTCTTGGAAGAGAGAGAGAGGGAGAGCTTGCACAGGAAAAAACCTTTTCCTTTATTTAATGTTGGCTATTACAAGGGGGCATCCTACATACATCACCCTATAAGCTATATATAGAGATTTACATAAGTATGATATCTTACAAAGCAATATAAACTAAAACTAGACCAATTTACAACTAAACATGAAAATAATTTTATCAAGGTTATCAAATAATTCCACTTCTTCAGAACAAAACAAGAGGGAGTAGAAAGAGTTATTTTCCTAATAGACAGCCAAATTAGTTTCCTATGAGTGATTCACCAACTTCTAATTTCTCAAGTGAGAATTAACACTTATTTTACTTGAGGTTTTACCATACTTGTTTTTACTTGACAAGTGGGGCTACGACAAATAACAACAACAACATGAAGTCTTTATCCCACTACGTGGCGTCGGCTTCTAAAAATTAAGAGTTTTCAAAGTTGTTTAGCCTATCTAACAATTAGCTGAATTGTTCATAGAGATAAGTCTGTTGGTTATTCAATGCTCCTGAAACATTCTGAAATGAATGGGCGTTATGGAATTATCGTATACAATTTGCACTGGTGTAGTTCTACTGCAGGAAACATATCTTAATATATGGGGAGTTCAAGCGGTAATTAAATATTTAAAGCGAGTAGTAGCATCACTTGTTCAAGATCTCATCAACTATATAGCATTGAATTTAATCAATAATTAATTTAAAAGTAATCCTAGCACTCTCATGTTAATAATATAGCAAACTAGCAATTACTGTTAATATAGGCTATCAACAGTGTTACTAAGATCCGCAGGTGTTTCTGAATTTGAAAATCAAGTGTTAGCATTGCCCTTATTTATAGTTAATAAACAAACTGGGAAAGGGAAATCGAACATATTGCTAATTAAAATATAGCCTTTTGTTGAGAATCACTGATAGTGGTTATAAGCAGCATATCTATATGTAAGCTACGCTGATGGATTGAAGAGGTTTCTTTACCATAATTTTTCTGAACTGGAGCAACAAAAGCTCCAAATGCCCTATTTCCAGTCGTTGGAATATCAGCTCCTTCGAACTTCACTGAGAACTGTGGCTTCGCTTTAAGGCCAACACTCTTTATGAGTCGTACGAATCTCAAGAGAGACTCTTCTGGGATCTTAAGCGAAGCAGCATTAAGCTCAATTGTGTCAAATCCCAAATTTTTACATTCCTGCAAATATTCAATTAAACACTAGCAATGCCGTTATCGAACTGAAAAGGCCTATTAAATACCCAACATTGTGAAATATAGAGAAAAGAAGAAACCTCCACATAATGTTTGAAAGCAGATGGCCCTTTCCGTAGTAGATGTTCTGCCCAATCACCTGTACTAACATATACATCATGCCTATGTGCAAGGTCAGTAATTTCTTTGACAAAATCCTTGGGCATCAAACTGTGTGAACCACCATAAAATTTCAAACCGTCAACAAATTCTCCAATGGATTCTAGTATATCCTGCAGGAACAGAAAGAAGGTTTTGGTTTGTCGTTCATGCTTTAAACAAGGTTAGAATTTCAATATTACCATGAACATGACATCATGAAAGTAGACATAATAGATGCATCCAGTACTAAACCGGAAAATCCTTTCATGCAAGGAACCAAATGTTCCAAACTCTTTTGGCAGTCCTTGATTTGGAAGAAAACAAGAGTTTATCGTGACATAAATTTTGAAGGCTTCAATCCTATGGGGTTGCTTTTGAAAAAGATATAGTGTTAAATTTGGCTAATTTATTATTTTTTGTTATCATTTTAGTGTTATTTCACAATGGCTATGACCATGACTGCCATAGTGGGTAGTACCAATTCGTTCTCTTTTATAGAGCTGACACAAATTTTAAATCATTCCAATGGGAATTTTCCTTCACTTGGTTTTATTTTATTCCATATGCCATCAATAAAACTTTGATAACTTTCTTTATTTTTTTATTCTTTTTTACTTCCCACACAGAGCATTAGTTAGGTTCTCTATTGCGGTAAGAAGGTTAAGATTTCAAGTTATGGAAACAGCCTCTTGGCAATGATCTAGCACTATACATATAGAACGAGCATGTTTAATCCAAGTGCCTACTAATCACTACACATGTGACCAGCAGATAGAAAAGAATCATCTAAAACCTGAATCAATCATGCTTGAATTGTTACCTTGTCCTAATAGTTGCAACTTTGTTTATTACCCCCTCTTCTTTAATGTTACAAAATCTCTCTAGCTACGCCATGTCTTCCAGATGTTGTGGGGCTTTCTTCATTGGTATCCCCGCCCAACAATTCATTTATCTATTTTTTCTTTACACCCTCAAATCAATAAATCACAAATTTTGATAAAAGTGAGTTTTCTTATCTTTCAAGTTTATTGTATATCTCTCATGCAACATTGTTTCATGAAAGTGCTTGTACAGGGAAGTAAAAACTAAAAAGTAAACTATAATAAAGCTAAATCCTCACCATCCATGCTCATATCAATGTTTCTCAAATCATTAATAATTGAACTAATTGAATTCATGTACTCTCTTTCATGTGAAACAAATAATCTCACTTCTTTTAATAGAGTTTGTGTTAATTAAATTGATAATTAATTTGTGAATCAAATATTAATTGTATTTAATTTTATAATTTGCACTAGCATTTTTTACTTTAAATGCCTGTTTTTTTTTTTTAATCTAACAATTTACTCTCATGTGTAGCTTGTTTTCCTCTTTATTAAATAGGTGGGCGTTCGATGGAGAGGTATCAAGTAAACGAATAGAGCGGATGAGAAAATCATTTCGTAAGGAACCGAGAGAAGGTGCGAGAGAGAGGGTAGCGGGTGTAAGCAAGAGAGAGGATTTCTTGTGTGATTCAAGGGGGAATCAGAAGGAGATCTTGCATCCAAGTCTGAGAGGGAGAGAGGTAAGTATATTTGCACTTAACTCTATCATTTGGAGCTCCTTTTGCAAGCGGTCAACGAAGGCTAGGGCAACATTGGGTAGCCGGTTCTTGAAAGGAGTTGAGGAAGTTGTAAGGTAGACAAATAGGCAATCTCTTATTGGTTTTGGAAAGGCTTTTGATAAGGTGATATCTCTCTATTTTAATTTCTTTAAAAAATTTGTACCTTTTTGAAAGATTTACAAAGATTCATTCATTGTAAGCTATTGTAAATTGTGTGCATTTTAATATAAGCAGCTAGCCCTCTTTCTCCTTGTGGATGTAGGCATATTCGTGCCGAACCACGTAAATCTTTGTGTTCTTTGTCATGTGATGGCTGATTTTGTGTTTCTTGCATAAATCTAGTAGTAGATTGTGTAGTTTTGGCTTTATCTTGCAATTTAATTCAATATCAATTGCTTACAAGTGTGGTCCAAATAAAAGGATTATTGATTGACAAATACTCTTTAGTCATATTATGCAAGTTCTAGTGAAAGAAAGTTTCAAACTAATTAATAACTAATTGGTTACATTGCGATTTTCTTTTGTAAATAAAATTAGTTAATTCTATATTTACATAAACCTAGATTTCACTAGATATAATGTTTTTGTTCTAATTGTAGGTAAACAAGTTTGAAGTCTCTAAACCTTTCATATAAGAGGTTGGAAATACATATTTGTAACCTTGAAATAACAGGTTATTTTGCGTGATTCGAACACTCGGGTGAAAGTATTAGTGGCTTTTATTTAGAACGGTCTTGAGTCAGTTGGGTTTCAATAGTTTATAAGTTTTAAAAGTTTGCTGGAAAGATTTTAGCATTACCCAATGATTCTAGTTTGATATATAAATCTTTTACAGTTGAATTCATGAGTTCATTCATCAAACTAATTGGATTTTCATATAATATTTTTCACCCATTTTTCCTTATTTATCTTCAATCAATATTTTCAGGATCTTTGAACACCCCATAAATGCCTTAACAAGTCCACAAAAATACCACACTTCTTGATTTTTCCACAAGCCAAAATTCTTTAACAAATCAAATTTCTCAATCTCATGTTATAATTATCAATCTCAAAACCTCGCTCTAATATCAATTTATTATTAAGAGGTGTCAAATAACATGAAATAAAAACATCACCAAGAACAATAATTATGTGCCATAAGCCGACACAATGAATATGAATATTTACATGATTCGACTTCAATCAAGCCTATGCCCTTGGAAGGGAGAGAAGATCCAATCCATTAGTTAGAAAATAAAAGTCCCAAAAGGTATTCACAAAAAATAAATGTTTGTGAACAATTTGTGGGTTATCTTATTCTAAAGATTTGGTGAATATTTGTTTGCTTTAATACTTTGTGTAAATAACTAAAGCAATTTAGTTTAAACTAGATCAAGATGGTTTAATACATCTCCCTTTAATTTATTATCATTGTTTTCTATGATTTTTTTTTTCAAGAGAGTTATGGAGCATAGGTTAAGGCATGATACTAATGTTTCTAAAAATCAAGTTGGATTCATGCTGAGTAGGTCTGCTATAGAAGCCAAGGTTTAAAATTGCGTATTCGGGTATTGAGGCGTTTTTCGTTCGTGAGGCGAGGCGTAAGCCTCAAGGCGATTTGAGGCGTAAGCCTCAAAATCAAAAAATTGCGTAAACATAAAATAATAAATTTTTTATATACTAATGAGTAAATAATATATAAAACATAAAAATGCACAAGATAAATAGCAATGACATTAACATATCACATAAGAAGTTAAGAACTCACTAGTCATCAGCATTATCATCACTTATCACTCATCAGTCATCACTAAGGGGGTCTTCATTTGAATCATCATTATGATGAGCTGCTCTCTCCTCTTCCCCTTCTCCTATAGAGTCCAATATCTCCCAATCAGCTTCTTCTTCCTCATTATTAGTTATCTTCCTCTTCCCTAAATATTTTTGAATAATATCATAATGAATAATAGTGTAATACATTAATAAAAGTCTAAGAAAAGAAAACTATATTATTTATATACCTTTTTTGATTTGTTCTTGAGTTGTTGTGGATGTGGATGCTTTAAGACCATCAAAGAAATCAACATTTAAATCTTCATCTTGTAATTCAGACGGCATCACTTCAACTTCATCATCTACAAACCACTCATCATCAGATGCCACATCATCGCAAAGCAAAGGATCTTCATCATCCATTAATCCTTTTTTCTTCAAATTTCTATCTTTGAGTCTCCTATTGTACATAATGTACACCAGTGAGTTCATCCTCAATGTCGACAAGCGATTTCTCCTCTTTGTATGTACTTGGTTGTAGGTACTCCAATTTCTTTCACAGCCAGATGAAGAGCATGTCAAGCCCAAAACTTTCACAGCAAAACGCTGTAATTCTGGAGTCCCATCACCAAATTGAATCCACCACTCAACTGGAGATCGTTTGGTAATTGTATCTTTTGCTTGTTGTAATCCAAAAAAACCCTCTTTGTTCCTAAAAGGTACCAATTGCAAGTCAGCATTTGATCTTTCAGTTGCATCACTTATTAGACGATCCATGCAATGATATAATCCCAACTTTATTTCAGGGTTTGTAGACTTGTTCTCTGCATATTGATACTGAGGGTTTAGGTAGTAGCCAGCGGCATGCAAGTGTCGGTGCAGCTGTAGTTCCCACCTATCATCAATAATATTCCAAATTTCCCTAAAGCTTCCCTCACTGCCTCCTAAGTTGGAGGCAATCATCTCTTTGGCTTCATCCATAGCATTGTAGATGAAACCCATTGCAGGCTTCTTCTCAGCATCCACCATCCTTAAAACATGAACCAAAGGTCTAGTAGTTGTAATTGCATATAAGACACTTTGCCAAAATCTGTCATTTAAAACAATCTTTCTAATCTCTTTTCCCTCAGCCTTCTTTGCCCAAGCACAACTCAACCACTGTGTAGATGTGAACATAGCCTCTAAAGGTTGTCTGGCATCCAGCATGCTCTCTAAGGTCAAGTATGCGGTGGCAAATCTTGTTGCGGCTGGCCTTAGAATTTCTTTCTTCGAAAACTTTCTCATAAGAGCTAGAACCCAAGAGTGGTTGTAAATAAACTTGGTTATTTTTTTGGCTTTAGTGAGTGCATTTTTATGTTGAGGTAGATCCCCAAGCTTCTCAAGAATCAGATCTATGCAATGTGCAGCACATGGAGTCCAATACAAATGTTTCCTCTTCTCCATAAGTTTATTACCTGCAGCCTTATAAGAACTTGCATTATCCGTCACAATTTGTACAACCAAATGTTCTCCAACCTCATCAACAATGCTATCTAATAATCTAAATATGAACTCAGCATCTTTGACCTGGTCAGATGCTTCAATTGACCTTAAAAACACAGTACCATAAGGATTATTAATGAGGATGTTGATCAGACTTCTATGTTTGATATCAGACCACCCATCTGACATAATTGTTACTCCTGTTTGGGCCCAAGTCTTCTTAATTTCTTCAATGGTTTTATCAGTGCTTTCCAACTCCTCCTTCAAAATCCATGTTCTTAAATCATACATGGTTGGAGGTTTGAACCCTCTCCCAAATGCTCCAACTGAACGAATCATGTTGTAATAAGCAGGTGATGTTGCTACATTAAATGGAATAGCATTTTCGTAGAAAAATCTGCCTATATCCTTACACACTCTTCTTCGCGCCTCTCTTGCATTTTCTGGAGCCATCTTCTGTGTAGTAGAAGGCCTATCCTCTGATGTGTCAACCATGTAATGATCCATAGGCCCTCTAGCACCCCTAGATGAAATGGGCTTCATAGAAGAAGATGAATCCCTAACGCTGCGCTCACTCCCGTAGTAAGATCCAGCATCAACTCTATCTTCAAATTGCTTCTGTGCAAGATGTTTTGATGTGGTAGACTTATTCATGTATGACTTTATCTCATCCCTTACAGCATCAGGAACTTTGGAGCATGGAGCAACATTCTTGTGAGAGCCTGAAAGGTGTTCCTTCATCCTAGTCACACCACCTTTCACAACTTTATCACAGTAATTGCATTTCAGATAGACATATGTTTTATCACTTCCTCCTACATCCACCTGAGTGCTATATTTCCATGCTGGATCTTTTCTATGACCTGATGCAGCCTTATCCTTATTTTTGACCATCCTGATTGAGAGAAATAGGAAACAAACGAGTTCTTACTAATCTTTTATATGACCTGATGCAGGTCGGAGGAGACAGCAGCCTCGGAGGCTCAGACTAAAGCGTACGCTGGTCGGACGGAGAAGACAGCAACCCAACTCGCAGTCTCGCAGTAGATGAAACCTCCAAGCTAATAAGTTTAGGGTTTAATATGCGTCCTGGATGTGTTCAGTATTATCTACGTGAACATTGCGTGTTTTGGAGCAGAGTAATTTAATGTATGATTTTATATTAATAGTTAATAAAACATGGTTTTCTGGGTATAGTTTGAGTACTGGAAGTGTTAATTATTTTATTGTGCGTACGTTATGCGTATCTTATGCGTTATATATGGGTACACTATGCGTTCACTGTGCGTATTTTATGCGTTCTCTCTGCGTCAACATTGCGTATTTTTTAAAATATAAAAAAAAAACAAAAAAAAAGAACATTTAATGACTATGTACAATATAAAAAATATAAGAACAAATTAAAAGAACATTTATAACAAATACAATGTTACAAGAGAACCTAATGTACATCTTCAACAAGACAACAACATCAACTTCCCTACAGGAATTATGATTGATGTATTGTCCAATATAAATCATCTTGACAACCAAGCCTTCCCTTCATCACTGCGATACTTATACTCCTCCCATGTTCATGATGCCAATAACTTGTTAACATAAACCTAATCACGATAGAGATGTTTATGTTTACAAGATATTGGCATCAATTTCATGGGAGGAGCATAAGTATCGTAGTAATGAATGGAAGGCTTGGTTGTCAAAGATGATTTATATTGGACAATAAAATCAATCATTCTATTAAAGATATTAAACCAAAATAATTACAAGAGAAGTAATGCAGGCATAACAGAAGGTAAGGCGTAATAAAATCAAACCTTCTGTCAAGCCTGCATTGCTTCTGTTTGAAAAAACCATGCGTTACCATAAGGCAAGTGTTCCCGCATTTTATAGTGAAAAATGTAATGTTGAGCAATAGTAAGTAATAAAGGCTCATAAAAAATCAACCTACCCTCTTATCCTCCCAACCATATCTGTCTAAAGGCTCGTAAAATTTTAAATAGAATTTTATAAATAAATTTTACTGCATATGTGTGCGTGTGTAATGCGTGCGTTATGCGTACTCTATGCGTTCGTTGTGCGTCATTTGTGCGTTCGTTATGAGTTCGTTGTGCGTCATTTGTGCTTAATGTATGCGTATTATCATTTAGTATGGAATTTCTTACTCAAAGCAATGTAAATAACATTTATACACAGATAAACATTTATACACAGAATCAGAATGAAAAATATTAATACACAGAAACATTTATAAACAGAAACATTTATATACAAAAACATTAATACACAGAATTGAAAGATATATTCTTTAGTGGTTACATCATGAGTTACACTTGTCTTCAAATGGTCTCGCATTATATAATAGAAAAATGTAATGTTGAGCAATAGTAAGTAATAAAGGCTCATAAAAAATCAACCTACCCTCTTATCCTCCCAACCATATCTGTCTAAAGGCTCGTAAAATTTTAAATAGAATTTTATAAATAAATTTTACTGCATATGTGTGCGTGTGTAATGCGTGCGTTATGCGTACTCTATGCGTTCGTTGTGCGTCATTTGTGCGTTCGTTATGAGTTCGTTGTGCGTCATTTGTGCTTAATGTATGCGTATTATCATTTAGTATGGAATTTCTTACTCAAAGCAATGTAAATAACATTTATACACAGATAAACATTTATACACAGAATCAGAATGAAAAATATTAATACACAGAAACATTTATAAACAGAAACATTTATATACAAAAACATTTATACACAATGAAAAACTGTTATTTTGGCAACGCTTTACAAAATATTTCATATGCAAGTTCTGCTCTATACTTTGGCATGTCTCCTTGCCAATTTGTACTATCAGTCCAATCAGTGTTGCCTTCAAGACATATTCTTTCCATATATTTACAGACATACATTCCACAATCAAAAGAGTTCTCCTGTTTTGGTATAACTTTAATGGTAGAAAGCTTCCATTTTCTGATATCACTATCAAACGCTCCTTTCGTGTCAGAATATAGGGCTTTAAGCTGAAATATATGTTGAGGAAGGATTAGTTCAGTAATTTTTTTAAAAATTTAAGAGTTCAAATGATGAAGACTAATAACACTTACGATTTTTGGAACAACAAGCCTATGCTCTTTGACGCGGCGGTCCAATGAGTCATAAAATTTCCACTTGTGTTCTTTCAGCAAACCAACCAGAAGGGTAATGTGATCAGAATCAATGATTGGTTGTAATAAAATGTTGTTTGAAGTAACAGAAAGCTCGGTTATATGGCTGACTTGCAATTTGGACATTTTTTCCCTTCCTTTGTTATTCTGCAAGTGCAAATAGTAAATGTAAGAACTTAGAATGGAATAATGGATACTAAGTTACTAATCCAATAGTTAAACTGATAAATTGAATACTAATTTACTAACCCAATAGACTGGAGAGATGTATAGAAATTTATGGTACTTGTCTGGCATAAGGTTACACTTCTCATTTAAGAGATAGGTAAAAATATCTAAATGTTCATTGCCTAACCAACTGTCGCTTAATAACTCATCAATATCAGATCTGGAAATAAGAATGTTAAGCACAAACAAGATACTATCATCCCTGCAAAAAAAAAAAAAAACATTAAATACGCACATCACAAGCATAACACACGCATATCATACGCACATCACAAGCATACCACACGCATATTATACGCATACCACACGCATATCATACGCATACAGATCTGCAAACAAAAATGAAGTTGCAATTTTTTACCTTTTAGAGAACTTCTTCAAACATTCTAGCACAAAATTTCTCTTCTCAGAAGTCAAACACAAAAGACCTCTGTAATTTTCTATTTCAACTGCATGAACATAAGTTACAGGTTTTATTTGAATGTTATCTACAGGTATTGGTTCATTTGGATTTGTATATTGAACAATTTGCATTTCTGCTGGGATTGGATCTTTTGGTGGGATTGGATCTTTTGGTGGGATATCTGATCTCTGTCTCTTATTGGAAGATGAAGAGTAGGCTGAGTAGCTAGCAGATCTTTTCTGAGGAACTTCTTTGCTCTGATCAATGAAATTATTGAGCTTGACCTCAATAACTCCAACTCTTTCAGTAAGATCTTCAAACTTTGTGCTCAGTCTGTCTTCAAATTCTCGAAAAAGTTTTGTACATGTTTCTTGGCAGGATCTCATTATTGTTTCTTGTATAGACTGAAGTGCTTCAGCAGAAAAACTTAAATGTGGTTGCTGAGGAGATTGGTGGGGGTCTTGCTGAGCCAGCTGAGGAGGTGGGGTATGATGGGGAGATTGGTGGGGGTCTTGCTGAGGAGGTGGGGCATGATGGGGAGATTGGGGGGGGTTGTTTTGATGGGTGGATATGTCATGAGGGGAATCAGGGGATATAGGGCTGTCTGATGGATATTTCTCAACATTAACCATATCCATTTCAGCCTCTCCAACTGCCTGTAGGACATTACAAATCTGACTTTTTCTTATATTAGCAAATAAGTTAGTTATTACCTCTGTAGTATATACAATATCATCGGCCCATCGAAGAAAACGGGGCCTTCTGTCAGCATACATAGGAGCATGAATAGTAGTATGCTCCAGGAACCAAATCTGCATAAGATGAAAGAAATTTTAGCACTCACATTGAGCAAATAAAATTTTGAATGAATTTAGCAGTTATCACTCACAATTAGCAGAGGTACAAAACCGTTGATGTAACCTGCTGGCTTCTTATTTGAAATCTTGGAGGATGCCTTATTAAACTCTCCAACTAAAAACTCCCTAATTGAACTAGCCCAGTTTATTGACAAAAAATCATCTGGATTATTTGCTATTCTTTGAATCAACCGGGGGGTTTTGAAGTTGTTAAGTTGAAAAAGTAAATTTGAACATAAATACATGATAAACGTTCTTAACATAGTCTCCGGGGGGTTTTCTTGTTCAACTCCATAAAGTCATTCCTTATTTCTGTTGATGTAACTGAAGTATGTGCTAAGGAATGCCAGGATATTTCTTCTCCTTTATTTGGCAAACCAGTAAGAAGAGCCACTTCATCAGCAGTGAAAGGAATGTGTTGACCTCTTATAACAAAGCATTGTTTTGAAATGTCCCACCTTGAGATCAGCTCATAAATTAGAGGGACATTTTGCTCAAACCCAGGAAATTCCAGAAACTGTATCATCTTTAAATCTATCAATTTGTCCTTGACTTCAGGAGTAATTTGCCGAGCAAAGTTATCACAGTTTGTTCGGAATGAAGAGACATAGCATCTATAGGTAATTGGACGAACATATATCTGAAAATTGTAAAAAGTTATAGATTAAAAATAAGTAAATGAAATACGCACAAAACACGCACAACATACGCATACTACAAGCAACGGTCACGCACAGTGTACGCATAATACACGCATATATTACGCACATCACACGCACAGTATAGCAAACATTCAACAAATTATATGCACGCATAAAGTACGCACAACATACGCATACTATAAGTCACGGTCACGCATGGTGTACGCATACTACACGCATATATTACGCACATCACACGCACAGTTCAGGGAACATAGAGTAAATTATACGCACGCATAAAGTACGAATAATATAAGCATGGAGTAAGCAATTTGAACGCATAGTGCACGCACAAAAGACGCATATCGTACGCACAGCCTACGCATATTTACTCGTTTAAAATTTGGTTAGGTTTTATGTTTTAAATTTCAACATAAATTTATCTTAAACCCTGATTACACAGAAAACACGATGGCATCACAGTATCAAACATTTAAAAAGTTCGGAGAAACCATACATACGCATAGAATAAGCATAAAATCGGAGAGCCTTGAACGCCAACGCATAGCATAACCATAAAATACGCATTACAAAACAGAAAACATAGCATTAACTTACCTTTTTCTTTGGGGGTGACGCCATCTTAGAAGAAACTGAGTGAAGAATGCTTGAAAATTGAAATTCCTCCGGGTGAATGCTTGAAAGTTCGAAAGTTTACTGTAACTTGAAAATCGAAACGTCGACTCCGGCATTCGACCTTTACAAGGGTTTAAATGTTGATGCCACGTCGACATTTCACTAGGCGCGCCACGTCGGCAACTGGGTATAGTTTGAGACTGAAAAAAAAAAAAATAATTTAGGTTAAGTTTTAAAAAGGCGACGCCTTAAATAAATGAGGCGAGGCGCGCCTTATGGCGCGCCTCAGTAAACTTGAGGCGTAAGCCTCATAAACTAAACTTATTGCGTAGGCTTTGAGGCTTAATTGGTCGAAATTGCGCAGAGGCGCGCCTCAAGGCGCGCCTTTCATTGCGCAATTTTAAACGTTGATAGAAGCAATACATTTATTGCGAGGTTGGATGGATAAGTATAAAGAGAATAAGGAGGATTTACATATGATATTTATTGATTTAGTAAAATCATATGATAAAGTTCCAAGAGACGTGTTATGGAGAGTTCTAGAAAAGAAAGAGGTTAATAATGCTTATATTCAAGTCATTAAGGATATATATGCAAAATTTGTTACTTGTATTCAAACATAAGGTGGTTTGACCACTATTTTAGTTGGATTACATCAAGGATCAATCATAAGCCTATATCATTTTGCTTTAGTCATGGATGCTCCCATTAGAAATTTGCAAGAGGTTGTACCCTGGTGATGCTTTTTGCTGATGATATTCTTCTTATTGATAAAACTAGAGAGGGAGTCGAAGGAAAACTTGAATTACGGAGGTCAACCATAGATTCTAAAGGTTTTCATTTAATTAGATCTAAAATCAAATATATAGAGTGTAATTTTAGAAGTAATAGATTTAGTGGGGGGATTGTGACTTTGGGCGATCGTCATTAACAAGAGTGCATATTTTAGATATCTTGGGTCTATTGTTCAGAGTGATAGTAAAATAGATGGAGATATTATTAGTAGAATTCAAGTTGGATGGTTGAAGCGGAAAAATACATCGGGCTTGTTGTGTGATAGAAAAGTCTCCCTCAAACTTAAGAGAAAATTCTATAAGATGGTAGTGAGACCTGCAATGCTTTATGGTGCAGATTGTTGGCCATTAAAAGAGAAGCATAATATTAAGTTAAGTGTTGCATAAATGAAGATGCTCAGGTGGATGAGTGGATTTATTCTTAGAGACAAGATACAAAACAAGTATATAAGTGAAAATGTTGGAGTATCTCCATTGCAAGATAAGATTAGAGAGTTGCCTTAGATTGATATTTATTATTTCTCGGTATAAATATATATATATATGTTATGAATAACAAGCTATATGCATAAATCTATCAATTATAAAAATAACCCTAATCCTGTCAAAATATTTGTGTCAAGTTGGTGGGTCATGTGGGATAATTCACAATATACTACTAATTCACATGTGGTCTACCACAACATTGAACTGAACTTGTCCAATTCCAGTCATCTTTTTCTCACTCATCATAATGAGGCTCGCTCCTCCAAGAAACTCCTACAATAGCTAAGGTCTTCCCTTGAACCTCCTCAAAAGGTATTTAATTATTTCCCTAAGCCTAAATGCGAAAAATTGAAGTTTGATGTTAAGTTGCCCTCCTGTTAAGTTGATAGCCAATCGTAAACTCATTTCAAATAAGATGAAAAAGATTTTAGCTCCATATTCCTAATATGTACCTCCACCCCTTCCTCAGCTTCTATAAATATGAAGGGGGTTGATCTCAAAAAGATTTTAGCCAAGGAAAAACAATACGAAAGCAAGATACAAGTGATCCTCAATTCGAGAGGAGGATCGTCTCCGCCAAATCTCTAGACAAGAGAGTCTAGAACCTAAACATGACCCTTAACAGGCCAAACTACTATTTAAGAAAAAGAAAGCTTTTTGTTTCAAACATGAAAGTCAAAGTCTGTCCCAAGAAGACATGTAATCAACATGGCAACATTATCCTCTATAAATTTGAGTTGATGCACTCATGAATCACACTTGAAGCTAAGGGTCCCGTGAGTGCAATGCCTCAGCATCAATGTCTTCAATAGTAGTTTGGCCTATAGTTCATGTTTCTTCTCGTTTGTCGTTGCTTAATGTCACGAACAAAATCTTGCAAAATTGTATGTCCTGCCCTCCTAATAAACCTAAGCCAGCAGTGCCACTACATACACCACTTTTTGGCATAAATAGGCTTTTAATGATTTCTCTTTTGTTCATGACAGCATGTGTAGTTGAATAACAGGATCTTAGAATTCAAAGGACTATGATAGCTAGAATAGTTCAACACAAACCAATAAAAGTTATTAGACAACATCTAAACCATTGCCTAATACACATTATCATCAATAGTTCTATCCCAACTATTTGGACATTCTTCTCCATTCAAATATATTGAGAGCAAAATATGTTAACTTTTGCCTATGCAGGACTTCATTCACAGCTTCGAGCAATTTACCTTTAATTTGTCCTTTATCTGCTTATACTTTTTTTTTCATTCTATGTTGGTTTATTGGTGCATATTATACGTTTCTAGAATCTAGGCTTAAAGAAAGGGCATAGCCCAACCATTAAACTCCCCAAAAAATGAGATTGTCTGGGGAGAGGTTATAAGGCTATAAGCAAACATACCATAAGAGACATTTTTTTTCTAGGTCGCAACCAGCCAAGTTAACCAAAATTTCAAAACATGCCTTCTATTTTACAAGCCTAAACCACTCACTTTTCTACTTGCCCTATATATGGTTATTCCCGAATCAGCTCTATTAAAATAATTTTGCACTAAGTTTTCGAAAAGATTCATCGAATCATTTCCAGTTAGATCAACCTAAGATTTGCTGCTTCTAATTCAAGTTATAGAATTGCAAAATTCTATTTCATAAAATATATTCAATCTAAGCATCGATTGTGGAAACAGAAAATTAACCGCAAATCTTTTTGAAAATTTTAGCAAGAATCCATTGCCAATTATCCATATTACAACACCAATTTGTTGATGACTGGCTTGAAATCTGCTGGAAATTACGGTGAACTACATAACATCAATCACTTGCGATGAAATTAAACAGTAACCACAATAAATCAGGAAAACATTACACATCTGCTGAAGGAGAAGAAATAGCATATATTTTAAGAAGCTAACCTGGAGGGCGTCATGCCTCATGATGCTGTACTCTGGGCTCCGAATCTCCGTAACCCCATACCGCCGAGGCTTCTCCTGCCGATCTTCGTCCTCGCTAAAGCTCTTCCAGACGTAGTAACCTGCCATTTTCCTTCCAATGCGAATAACGAATCGATCCAACGACCGACTGAGCTATTTTCGCTCCTTTAATTCGACGGTGGAAGCTTTGAGCTGCATCTGGAAGTCTCTCTCATTTTTATACGCATGTTGGTGGACCGGATCGAGTCCGGACACCGGCTTGACCGTAACCATACGGTCACCGCTTTTTATGAAAGAATATCAGAAGGCCTTAAGTAACGGCCCGTTAAAGGCCCTTTTATTTAAAGCTCGCTAACTATTTTATTTAACGGTAAAAATCTCACGAAATAAAACATTTTAGAGCTATATTATGTTTCTCTAATCATTTTTTTTAGAAAAAATTTGATACATTAATCATATATTATACATAGGCTTCGGCTTCATTTGAGATGGCTTTCTTACTATTTCTTAAAGCAAATTTCTAGTATAAAAAATTTAATTTTTTTGTTAAAAATCTGCTTTAAAAGCGAGCATTCATTTGAGAGAGTTTTTTTATTGCTTTCTAAAACATTTTGTCATTTTTCGTTTGAGAGCTTGGTGGTGTATGAATCAAATTTTCTTGTTGGTGGATAAATCACCTTGATATGTGTTTACAACATTTACATTTTCTATAATGCTATCATAATTGTTACCTTGTTGGTAATCAATGCATGGAATTTTTGCACTTTTTTTTTAATTATAGGTTTGAAGATTTATGGAAAGACATTTTAAGAGGTTATCTAATTTAAATACATCAAAACCTACATATGAGATTACTAAAAAAGATGAAGAGCAAATTGAAAAATGCATTCGAGTAGAGGTAGATTTGTCAAAAAAATATGGAAGTAAATCTAAAAAATCTTTCTTCAAATCAAGGATTACGGAATCCTATTAATGAGTTTAATCCTAACATTCGAGATGAAGTTCGCAAAACATATTTACAAAGAGAATCATTTTAGCCACGCAGTCATGATTTTAGTAAAAATAAATTTGATATCAAAGAAAGATGCTTTAATTATGCTAGGTTTGACAAATACTTTAATTGGTTAGAGTATAACCTATATAAATATAAAGCATATCACCTATATTGTTATATTTTCAAAGCATCTGGTAGAGGCAATGAAGATGATGATGCATTTAATAAAAATAAAATTTCAAATTTAAAAAAAAAAATCAAACAGTTTTAACCTTCACGTGGGAAGCCATAATAGTATTCATAATAATGCATGAGTGCGAGACTCAACTCAGAGGACTTACTGAAACAGAGTCAATATATTGGTTTTGTGTTCATGAAGTAATCAAATCAAGCTACAATTGTATATCGCGCACGTCTTAATACTTTTGTTGATTGTGTAAGGTTTCTTTTAACACGGAGATTAGCTTTTCTTGGACATGCTGAGTTTTCTAAATAAAAAAAAAAATTAAGATAATTTTCTTGAATTAGTATAATTTCTAGCTAAATATAACAAAGATATAAAAGATGTGGTACTAAAAAATGCCTTTAAAATTTTAAAATTAATTTCATCTAATTATCATAAAGTTCTTACAAGAGCTACATCAATCACAATTACGAACTTTATAATTGTGGAAATTGATTATAGTTTTTTTTTTCTTAATTTTAGTTTATAAATCATGTGATATATCCACAAAATAGCAACTGACAATTATAGTGTGATTTGTTAACAAAAAGCGTCAAATAATTTAGTATTTTTGGGCATTACTCATGTTTTAGATAAAATAGATAAAAGTCTCAAAATTGATATTAAACAATCCTTTCAACTAATGGATTGAGCATTTCTAGAATGCGTGGTCAAGATTATGACTATGTTAGCATTAAAATTTCAAAGCTCTATTTTTTAATGAAAATAAATCAGTACCTTACATTCATTATTTTTTATATCAACTTTTGTTAGCATTGGTATAAATTGCAAAAAGATTGTTCAAATTATTTTGTTATTTACTATTATTTTTAATGTGATGAATATTGTTGGCTTGAAGATTTACAATGAGAGAAAATATTAAATGAATTATATGGTGGAGAACTAATAACTGGGTAATGGTTGAATCAAGAAACAACCCTTGGACGTGTAGGCGATACACGATGAGGATCACATTATGAATCAATTATAAAGTTGATTATAATAGTTAGACATATAGAATAAAATATCAATATTTCTTTTTCTTTCTTATACATTTAACATATATATCTTCTTTCATATATATACTATAGATTTTATAATTTATCTTTCACATAAATTCTTCTTATTATGTTTCATTTATCATTTAACATTTATTCTATTTTCATTTTCTTTAGTATATAAGCACCGTCTGACTGTACTAATAAAGGTATAATCATTTTCATTTCCTTTTTTTATTTCCATTTAACGTGTACGATTGTTGACCTCGATTTTGACTCAAATATTCTCGAGCACCTTCGATTGATTTGATTGAACCTCATTGAGCCCAATTCGAACTCGAATCGATCCGAATTTGTGTTAATTTGACTCAACCCTGTTCATTCAAGCCCGAATAATTTGTTTTGACTGTGACGAGCTCAATTCGACCCAAATCGTCTTTGATTTGATTCGATCAAATCAATTGAGCCTAGTCCACTATTTCCCCAAAAATTCGAATTCTTTCGCGGCTGCAGGCTTCAGTCGCGTGATCACCTATTTGGTGTTTTTGTCGGAGTCTCGGATGCACATCTGGGCGGCATAGTGCCGTTTTGAGCTTCTGGAGCAGAGAAAAGCTAGGAGAGACGTTAGAAAGTAAGAAGAGAAGCCTGGGGTTGAGGGATTCTCACGGACGCTCTCACTCTCTCCCGCTCGAGGTCTCGGTTTCGCCCTATGGTACCGTTCCGAAGCTCCTTTCCCAACTCTTGATCTCTCTCGATCATAACCAGAGAAGGTCGAACCCTTCTCTCGATCCTCCTCTTTCTCACTCTCGTTCGGAAGCAACCCAAGGAAATCCCGAACTCCCCTCTCCCGCTCTCTCTCTCACACCAGATTCGCTCAGCCCGATCTCTCCCTCTCTCTTTGTTTTGTTCGCTCAGCCTGCTCTCCCTCTCTCTGTGTTCTCCGTTCGCAGACGAGCAGCGCCTCCCTCCTGCTCTCTCCCTCGGCTTCGCACGGCCCAAGACCGGACTCGACAAACTCCCGACGCTTGGACTGATCCCGACAGCCCCTCTACGGAACCCAACGGCAGCCACCCGAGACCCCCTATTCGGACCGACCCCAACGGCTGGACTAGCCAAACTCCTCTTTGTGAGTATCCTTCTTCTCCTTCTTCTCCTTTTTCTTCTTCTTCTCCTTCTTCTCCTTCTTCTCCTTCTTCTTCTTTTTCTTCTTCTTCTTCTTCTTCCTCCTTTTATTCTCTTTTCCTTCTTCTCCCCCTCTTCCTTATCATTTTCTACAAAATCTGAGAATGAGATTTCTTTGATTTGTTCTTTGTATCGTTATGCCTATTTCTTGCTGATGAAGTAATGATCTTATGGATTTTGATTAAACTCTGGTGAATTGTTTAGAGAATGTTAGTTGTGAACCATCCTTCTTATGGTGGACTTGTTTTACAACTTTGCAAACTTTGCACTTCAAATGTTTGGTGAAATGCTCCCAAGAGAAGGCCATAAATGTTTGCTTGCGTTAAGGCATTGTGTATAATTTACCTTTCACTGTTATAGTTGATTTCTCATAGATTGATTAATGAGATGCTCTTCTTCTTGTGAATACATCATTTAGAAGAAAAGGCTAGTTGACCTCATGAGTATAGTCATGTTCTATAACAATATTTGAATGGTTTGAAGTTACGTCCTTTTTTTTTTTTTTTTTTAAAGGAGCTATGGAAATTTATGTTTGATTTGTATCATACAACATGTGGTTTGTTCTAAAAAGGGTATAGTTCCATCCCATGTGTAGCTAGATCAAGGTGATGCATGGTGTATATTTGTGTTGGTGCTCACATATGGCTTCATGTATTTAGTGAATGTCATTTAGCTAAACAATTACACTCTCTCACAATTCGAGATTAGTTGATGGGATTTTAGGCGATTTGATGATTAAGTTGTTTCATTACTATTGCTTTCTTTATGTATTTTCCTACAAGTAAAGTGATTATTTGTTGCATATCAATAGTGCTATATTAAGTGTTATTCTCCTTATTTGTCATGCTAATGTGTAAGGGGATGAAGTGTTTGCCAAGTGCCAAATGTGCTAATCTCTTGGGCATGATTGATTACCATAGGTTTTACATGTTTGCTACTTGGGTTAAAATGTTAAGGTCATATCTTAGAATGATATACATATATAAGATTTCACATGTTTGAGACTTACTTGAAAGCGGTTATCTTGCTAGCATGAATAAGTTTCATGTGCTTCTTATGAGTTTAGATATAACTATGTTCGCAAGTTTCTTTTTTTTTTAGAACGTGTGAGACATGCATTTTTTTTTTAAAACAAGTTACTTGACGTTCGATCCTACAAAACCCTCACATATGTTCTATTTGTCTCAATATCATATTTACTTAATTTAAATGGAAAGTTCGATGGCTATGTGAGAAGTCACTTGGCAAAGAGCTTTGAGTTAGAATGGCTAAGTAAGGTGGAGATTTGTTTGGAGTAGTTGTATGTTGGATATGCATCCAAACATGGTGATATATTCTTGTTTTCAATGTCTTTTATAAGCATGTGATTTGTTGTTGGATTTTATTTTCAAGAAAGAATGCTTGTGCTCGCTGCTTTCGTTATTTCATATATGAAATCCACTAAAAGATATGTTGAATTCAATGATGAAATGGTGACGTTGGCTTGTTCCCAAAGGATCGCTTGCTGTGCATGTAACTTTCTTTCTTGTGCATTTGTTATAAAAGAAAAGAGCATATGCATGAAAATGTTGGAGTAGCTGTAGTGGAAGATAAGATTAGAGAGAGTTGCCTTAGATGGTTTGGTCACATTAAACGGAGGCCTTCCGATGACCCGGTTTGGAAATGCGAAAGATGAGGGAGCAACTGTGTAGTGGGAAGAGTACAACATCAGTTGAGGAAGAAATTGAATCAGAGTAGATGTTATTTATCTATTTTACTGATGTGGACATCTGTTTCTATATGTTTTATGTCAAGTTTAATATATGTGTTGTTTGAACATCTTTGTTTCTGTTTATTGTCTACATGTTTAGTTAATTGTTGTTTGAACATGTTTGATTATGTAATTGGTGATGTTTCTTATATGAATTTGATGTATAAATGCAAATTGTGTTGATGTAAATTGTGTTATTTATATGTGTTTTTTATGCAGGTATTTTTTTTTTTTTTTGTGAAAATCAGTTTTTAAAGGAAGGTTTTTTTTTCTGTGCTCCAGGTTTCCGGCGGAACTTCCGTCAGTCGGTCTGCCGGTACGACGATATAACATTTCTGGCGGATCGTATCCGACGGTTATGCATCGTCTTTTTAATGACGGACTATCCGCCGGAACGGCCGACGGAATAAACGACGGTAAACGAAAATGTTCGCCGGCGAGATTTCGTTGTTTTTCCACCGGAAATTGAGTTGGCAAAAATTTCCGGCGCACAATATTCCAGCGGAAGGTTTTTCGATGGTGATCCGCATAAAATCAACAATTTCCGGCACATTTTTGTTGTTACCGACGGATCTAGTCCGCCGGAATAAGCATGTTTTTCTGTAGTGATTATATTGATAATAAAACAATCATTCAAATTTTTTTTTAGAATATGAAAAGCAATGTGATAAACTATAACTTTTTTACCATCTTATATTCAATATTTTATTTTTTAAAATAATAAATTGAAAAAAATAAAATAAAAACTGCATATACGGTCACAAGCTCGGGTAAATAAAAGTTGAGAAAAATTTATCAAAATAAATATAGACCCCCATTGAAAAATTATTATGGCTCCGCCATTGGGTGACGATGATCGAATGATAACAGTTAGATGATAATGGTGGCTTAAAGTGATTGTTTGCATTGAAGGTTAAGTAAAGTTCTAAAATTATTTATATCTCCAAGCACTTTCTAAACTCAAGGATATATCATATATCCTCTTTCATTATCTATAGTATTTTAGGAGTTGCATTTTTTATAAATTCAATCAAAATTCTACAACACTTCAGTCTATATTAAATAATGTTTTAATCAAAGACTATTTATTCAAAAAATGACCTTAGAATTAAATGATATCGATCTTATTAAATTTAACTCTTCAATACGTTTGATTTGACTATAAACATGTACAAATTTACGACTATTTGATCATTCATTTAATGTCTTAGAATCATCCATTTTATTTCATGTGCTTTATTTGGATTCAATTTGACTCAAATCAGGCCAGATTTGATGTGGGTTCGCCTTATCAATAAGTTCAATTTGGCCACAAATTTGTCTAAATAAGAGGTCAAAAAATTGTGATTTTATCTTTGAATGTCTTATACAATCAATTGAATATTTTGGAGACGTGTCATTTGGTCTTTATTTTTGAACTTTGAATCATTTGAAAATATATGCAATATTCAAAAAATTTCTATAAAATATCATTAGCTAATAGGATAAAAATTTCAATAACAGTGGCTTTCTTGAATCTATTTTAAATAAAAATATTATTAATTATTGAGATCATGAATTTGCCATGACTTGTATGACCATCTCCAACCTAAAAACTCATTTTCCATTCCAAAATACGGTAACTCTTCAAAATGTAGTAATTTATTTTCAATCGAACTCTATTTTTTAACATCAAAAAGAAATATTTTGTATATATTCTTTTTAAATCGAACTCCACGAACTAGACTTTCTCGGCCTCCGTTTTATATATTTAAAAAAAAAAATGTTCGTGAACAATGCAATGTCAACATTGACGTCGCACTGTTCACGAACACGAGAATGGAGCGCATTTTGTCATTCAATTGGAGTAAGTTCGCGGAGGCCAAGCATGAGTACAGAGTTGGTTGGAGATGGTCTGATAATATTTATTTAATTTTCCTCTCTCTATCAATGATAGAGAGAGGGCTATACAAATATCTTTAAATTTGTCAGTCTCATCATGTCATTGAGTTTGTCAATCTCCTGGTGATAGAGAGAGGTCATATACATATAATCTCTCTCCCTCTCCCTCTCTCTCTCCACTGCTACAAGCTCGCAGAGCTGAACAAAAAAAAAACTTGACTACTTATAAAGCTTGCCGGCCTAACACTTCTAACAATGCCAAGAAAAAAACTGGAGAGTGAGAGTTTTTTGTTTTACAGATTTTTTGAGAGGTAGAGATGACGGAGCAAATAGTTCATGTTCAGCAAATTGATCTCTATAAAGTAGTCATTATCTATTTTTTAAAATAAGACATTTTACTTCTAAACCTACGTTGGAAACACATAGTGGCCCTGTTGCTCGTTTGGTTTTCCTTCCTCCTCCTCCAGATTCTCAAGGTAATAGCTCTCTCTCTCTCTCTCTCTCTCTCTCTCTCTCTCTCTCTCTCTCTCTCTCTCGTTCACTCACATCTCAAACTATCTTATGCCATAAAACATGACTTTTATTTTGCAGAATGGCACTGAGGTCTGCAGCACCTTCTATTGGCTCTTCAACATCGATCCTTCAGGTTGTGGAACCCATTTCACAGTCTTCTACATGTTTAAATTAAAAAAGTTTGCTTTATGGGTAATATCTCAATATAAAAAGGTAAATACTAAATAGTTTCTCTTGTTTTGCGCTTTCTATTGTCTCTTTGGTTGGAGAAATTATTACATCCGGTGTCCGAATGCATTCAGAGATTAATAACCACGTGCCACGTCACCTAAAACTTGATATTTTAGACTTGGTATTGGTCGATATACATTTGGACCGTTCGGTTTTTGACCGGATGTAATAATTTCTCCTTTGATTGTACTGTTGATGGCCTTCTGGGCTCCGACAAAGGCTTCATCCTTGGAACTTTATTACTCAAGATTGGCGTAATACCCCAGGTAAGCTATCTGGCCTCTTTTCTCTATCTCCATGTAGGTCTTTCTTTTTGTCATTTTATCTGTTTGGTTTGAATTGTTTGTTCATAGTTGAATCTATGGGGCCATCTTTTAAAAAAATATTCAATGAATATTTTGTAACCGTGCTGCCATCTTTCTAAATATTCGATGAGAATCACATGATTTAGAGATTATTTTGATCAGTCAAGTTAATGTCAATGTATTTTAATACACTAATATATCAAAAATAGCATTCATGTTCTTTCTCTTATGTATATTAGATGTCGCTCAAAATAACCATCTTGATATTTGAAGAAAATCTCATCAATGTGTTTTTAATAAACATGACATTTATAAGTAAATATTATATTTAGTATTTGACCGATATCATTAATAATTTGTGCCACCACATGAAAAAAATCATGACTCCGCCCCTGACTCCTTATCCTGAAAGTGTCCTACACTAAGAGGGACACCGCAATAACTCAAGGAGATGATGCCAAGTTTCAAGCCTTCTATAGCTTTCTATCTTTCTTGTCACTACTTTAGATAAGCATATTTTAAATTAATTGATATTAGCATTGCCTTATAAAGGATCCCAAGGCTTGAAATGCAATATGAAGAAAATATTAGTCGCCAACTATATTTTTATCCATAATCAGATGAAAAATATAATTTAAATTGCATGTCTTAAACTTATAATATTAAAAAAACAAATTCTTCAATTACAACACCAGCCATGAATGCTTTCACATTTTTTCCTATGATTTTTTTTCTCAATTACATATTTACACTTTCAACGGCCAAATATAAATTCCAGCTACCTGTGAACTGCCCGCTTCGCTCTTCTTTGTGGAAACAATGATCTTAAAATATGAGAGTGAATTCAATAACCTCAAATTTGCATTAATATATTACTCAAATTCAACTGACAATAGAGAGCAGACATGAGAAACAATGTCATGCATCCCACAATCAAAGGCAAGTTTGGAAGTTTATGAATAATAAAATTGAAACCTAAACAAAATCTCTAAACTATCACGAAGGTACAACATAATCACATATTCCCATTCTAAAAGAATTAAGAACAAGCAGATCAAACATAACCACTTTTGACCTCCATTACAGATCTGATTTACATAAATAATGTTTTTATGTATGATGTACTCTAACAAATCAGCATATTCTTCAAACTATTTACTGTTAAACCTACGTGCAATATTCCTAATTAATATTTGAGAGAATTAATGACTTCTAGGTTGATGGGATCCCTACAAAAGATAAGTTTGAATTTGTCCATATTATTCACATTGTAATTCCATATTGAAGGTCGGAGTCTATGGTCAGCTAGGAGATCGATCAAGTCGATCTCTACATGTTCTTTCCTCTTTAAATAATGTTCCATCTATGAAGTCCTAAAAAGGTATTTAGGACTAAATTGAATATTAGGTATATATTATAAAATCATAATGATAATATGAATTTTTATTTATTACCTAAACTTTTATTTAACCAAAAATTGCTTGCACATCTAATTCAGCCACATTGAGGCACGTGTTGGTCAAACACTAACTCTAATTTTGAAATGAAACACACCAAACACAATTTTGAAACGAAAAATTTAGTGTTTCCATACTTTCACTGTTTAAATCAGGTTTTGAGTCCTCTATGGGCTTAAACTGCTTTGTTTTCTTCCAAATCATGCAAATAAAAATGAACTTTTTAAAAGATGGCAATCTCTAGTTATTAAACTTCTGATTGTTTTCTCATTTTCAGTCTCTTATGTAAATCAAATCCGTAAAGTGAGGGCGAAAATGTTTAGGTTTGATCTACTTGTTCTTAATTCTTTTATAATGGTTCGAAATATGGAGTTATGTTGGACTTCTGTGGAAGTTTTGAACATGGGCGGAGTCAGGATTGTTTTCAGTGGGAGCACAAGTTATTAATGATTTCGATCAAATACTAAATATATATTAACTTGTAAATGACATCTATATTAAAACACATTGATGATATTTCTTCAAATATCAAGATGATTATTTTGAGCGACTTCTAATATACATAAAAATAAAAAAAACATGAATGCTATTTTTGATATATTAGATGTATTAAAATACATTGACATTAATTTAAATAACATAGTTGATATTATATATCACTTATCCAAATAATCCCTAAATCATGTGATCCTCATCGAATATTTGAAAAGATGGCAGCACGGTTATAAAATCACCATTGAATATTTTTTTTAAAATATGACCCTATAGATTCAACTATGAAAAAATAATTCAAACCAAATCGATAAAAAGACATAAAGACAAACCTAAATGGAGATAGAGAAAAGAGGAGAGCTCACCTGGGGTATTAGGCCAATCTCGAGTAATAAAGGTCCAAGGATGAAGCCTCCATAGGAGCGCAGAAGGTCATTGACGGTGCCGGCAAGGAGACCACAGAAAGCGCATAACAAGAGTTGAAGCGCGCTCCACTCAATTGATGCCTCGCAAACGCACTCCATTCTCCTCGCTGACGCCTTGACCTACTACTCTCTTGCCACTATTTACCTTTTTATATTGAGTTATTTTCCATAAAGCAACATTTTTTAATTCAAAAATGAAGACGGCAGTGAAATGGGTTTCACAACCTGAAGAAGGATGTTGAAGAGCTGAGGGCATCTCCAATCGAAAATCTAATTTTTCACCGTAAAATACAGTGAAACCAAAAAGTGTTATGACGTCATTTTACCTCATAACTGTCGCTCTTTTCTTTCGCATCTTTCTTCCGCAAGTTTGGTAGGGATCAAAAAATGACGCAGATGAACAGTACAACGTCAATATTGGCGTAGCACTGTTCATCCGCGATCAAATGGCAGAGGAAAAGGCGTTCGATTGAGACTCATGAGGGCCTCCATTCGGTTGTTTGCCGAACGGTTGGAGATGATCTAATAGAAGGTGCTGCAAACCACTGTGCCATTCTATAAAATAAAAGTCATGTTTTATGGTAGAAGACAGTTTGAGATGTGAGTGAATGTGTGCGTGAGAGAGAGAGAGAGAGAGAGAGAGAGAGAGAGAGAGAGAGAGAGAGAGAGAGAGAGAGAGAGAGAGAGAGAGAGAGAGAGAGAGACTATTACCTCGAGACTGGAGGAGGAGGAGGAGGAGGAGGAGGAAGGAGAACCAAACGAGCATCAGGGCCAATGTGTTTACAACGTAGGTTTAGAAGTAAAATGTCCTGTTTTAAAAAATAGAGAACGACTACTTTATAGAGGTCAATTTGATGAACATGAAGCGTGCCGGCTGCCGCATGCCATGCGTGAAGTATGAAAAACGCGAATTTGAAGAAGGCAGAAGGAAAAAAATTTAAAGCTCTTCTTTTGTATAATTTCATTACCATAAATAGCTTTAATTAGATCTTAATTAGGTAGTTATTATGCAGCTTGTGGGGGGCCGTGCCCATAGGGCTCCCAACGTGAATTCACCTTTGGTTTTGGGCAAATTATTACGTCCGGTGTCAGGATTCGTCCGGACACCAATTCAGATCCGTCACATCACCAAAATACATTGGGACCCAGTATATTCGGCTGACGTGGCGCGTCTGTATTGGATGTCCGGACGTAATAATTCACCCTTGTTTTGAGGTTTTGTTTAAATAACAATTTTATTATTCATAAACTTCCAAACTTGCTTTTGATTGTGGGATGCAAGACACTGTTTTGCATGTCTGCTCTCTGTCGCCGGCTGAGATATATTACTGCAAATTTGAAGTTTATTGAATTCACTCTCATGTTTTAGTCTTGGATCTGTGAATTTTGATCTTGCTTTATCAATTTGATAAGTAGGAATTTGTGAATGAAATTAGGGAGTTCATTTCTGTTCTTTTTTTCTCTTTCAAGGCACGCTAGATCAATCCTTTTTTGTACCAATATAAATTCGACATGGATGAACTATGAAGAACTTCTTTGTTTCTCATGTAAATATTTCGTTTGGAATCAAAATGAATACAAACTATCTATTATAGAATATTGGAAAAAAAATGTGTGAATACAAAAATGCTACATTGGAAAAAATATATTCGAAACAAATATATATTTAACAATAAAATACATAGCTTTATGTGAAACAGTGAAAAAACAAAAAATAAATCAAGGAAAATGCTTGACCATTATGAAAATATAACTAAGAAATAAGAATGAAAGTAGTGGCGCAAAACATCGTAATGAATATTAATTTAAGGGACGGGATGTATTGGGAGGGGAGTTCACGAGAGACACGCCGCGACATTCTTCCAACCGCATGAAGAAGAGCGAAGCGGGCAAATTTTGTGTGGCTGTGTGAGGGTGATTACGAGCGGTTGCGTCAAAAGGGTGGGGGAAAAAGAGACTTAGGGGATAAATAACTTAAACGCCCCTCTCTTATTTTTTAAGGGGTATGAAAATATAACTAAGAAACGCCCCTCTTATTTCGAGGAAGATGAGAAAGATAATTCGGAGGAAAGATAAATTTTACTTAATTTTGTATTATAAGTTTTGTACAATATTTATAGACATAAAATGGTAATGAAAAAGGAAATTAAATTAATACTCATAATGAATATTAATTTAATAAATATATTAAATACAACAAAATCAAAAGGAAAGTGAATTAACACCCTTGGTGATTGTCAATTTAATGAAAAGATTAAATGAAAACAATCAAAAGGAAATTTAATTAATACACCTGATCATAAATCAATTTAATGCATATATATTAAATGAAAAAAAAAAAAAATAGTGAATTAATACTCGTAATAAATGTCGATGTAATATAAAGACTAAAATAAAGGAAACCAATAATAAGAAAATAATTGATTTTTTTTTTTTTTGGAAATTATGGGTGTAGCCCTTATACAGTAGCCTCCCAATTAAGTACACTACATGAAAACATGTTTATTCCGGCGGACTAGATCAGTTGGTAACAACAAAAATGCGTCGGAAATTGTTGATTTCCTGCGGATCACCGTCGAAAACCCTCCGCCAAAATATCGCGTGTTAGAAATTTTTGCCGGCGCACAAATTGGGCCGGAAACAAGTTTCTGGAGCAATTTCCGGCGGAAAAACAGCGAACTCTCGCCAGCGAACATTTTCGTTTACCGTCGTTTATTCCGCCGGCCGTTCCGGCGGATAGTCCATCGTTAAAAAGATGATGCATAACCGTTAGATACGATCCGCCAGAAATGTTATATCCGCAGACCGACTGGCGGAAGTTCCGCCGGAAACCTGGAGCATATAAAAAAAAACATTCCTTCCTTTAAAAACAGATTTCCACAAAAAAAAAAATACCTGTATAAAAAATACATATAAACAACACAATTTACATCAACACAATTTGCATTTATACATTAAATTCAGATAAGGAACATCACCAATTACATAATCAAACATGTCCAAACAACAATTAACTAAACATGTAGACAATAAACAGAAACAAAGATGTTCAAACAACACATATATTAAACTTGACATAAAACATATAGAAATAGATGTCCACATCAGTAAAATAGATAAATAACATATTCGGAGGAGTCGAACCGCGAAGGAGCGAAGTCGAATAGTGAATTGAAGGCACTAAGGAGTGAAGTCGAACACCGTCGAAGGTGTCGAACGCAAGGAGCGAAGTCAAACGCCGACCAAGGAGCGAAGTCAAATAGCTACAGTAGTCGAACGCAAGGAGCGAAGTCGAACGCAAACCAAGGAGCGAAGTCGAACACTGTCGGAGTAGTCGAACCGCGACGAAGCAGCAAAGGCGTCGGATCGATCAGAGCGAAGTCGAACAGCCATCAAACAGTGGCCAAGGGGTCGGAGCAAAGTTGAACACCTGCCGTCGTCGGAGCAAAGTCAAAATGGCGGTTGTCGGAGCGAAGTCGAACAGCGGCGAAGGGGCTGGAGCGAAACACATAAATGAGAAATGAGAAGGCAGCCCTAGGGCTCGTCCGATATATGATATTTACCGGCGGAGTATCCGACGGTATTTTTACCGACATTTAATCCGTCGGTTGTATTTCTTCGTGTTTAAGTTGAGCCAACGCAATAACCGCTGGTACTTACCGGCGGATCCTATGCCGGTTAATTTATAAAACAGACACTTGACCCGTCAATTATCCACCAGTAACTTTGCGGCGGTTACCCCGCCGGAACGTCCGCTGTAAAACTTACATCGCACACGTTCTGCCGGTAACATCGTCACCATTTCCGTCGATCATAATTCCGCCGGAAAAATATGACGGTAATTAGACATTTTCCTGTAGTGTACGAACATCAAATGTATCTCAAGCTTCCTTTTGTACCTCAAGATAGAGCAGTTGATCCTCTAAGTTAAGAACTTGATTATGGATAGACTCAAAGCCCTGAAATGCAACATATTGCTGTAGTGGAACTCAACTCTTCTTGAGGATTCAGATCATCACGCTTTGTCTCATCAAATTTTATGGATTCCAAAAGTTCTTCAACATCTTCCAATACAACTACAACGTATTCTTCACTATTTTCATCGCTGACATGAATATTGAAATCTTCCAATTCAATAGGATCCATAGAAATATTTAAATTTTCCATGGCTTGTAGAATATTGGTGCATAAATCATCATCTTTATCACCCATATCAACATCTGCTTCTAATTTCATTATCTTCGTCTTAATAAAAGCATTTTTGATCGAGTTAGACATTATTGAATATTTATATGGATAAAAAAAAAAACCCAAATAACCCAAATATTAATTTTGAAATAATGAAAAATAAAATTTAAATTATACGACTTAAACTCATAATAATAATAAAAAAAAATCCTTCAATTACTACACTCGAATGCTTTCACCATTCTTCACATTTTAATTACATATTTACAATTTCAGCAACTAAATGTAAATTCCAACTACCCTGAATAGTGAGACTGCGCGCCTTAAAGCAGCAGGCAGAATTACGTGAAGTGACTCCAATCAAACCGTCCAATTCAACAAAATCGAACGGTATAAACAAGGATCCGCGTGCTTTCCATTGATTGGTCGAGGTTCTATTTGAATCGCCAAAAGTATAAACGCCTCCCCAACCGTGCTTCCCCCCCAACGCTTCAATCTCTTCCTCCTCTCTCTGTTCGCTCATTCTTCCCACTTAATCGCGGCTCGAGATTCTCTAGCAATGGCTGGAAAGGGGAAACCTATCGGCTTGTCACAATCCAAGAAGTCATCTTCGAGGAGCAGCAAGGCCGGCCTTCAATTCCCCGTCGGTCGTATCTCTCGATTCCTTAAGACCGGTCGGTACGCAGAGCGCGTCGGAGGTGGCGCTCCGGTTTACCTCGCCGCAGTTCTCGAGTACCTATCTGCAGAAGTAATTTACAGTTTGCTAACGAACTCCCTGATATTAGCATCCAGTGCAGATTCTCTTTTATGATTTAGTTTTTTCCTCTCTCCCTTCCATTCCTTGTAGATTCTTGAGCTGGTCGGAAATGCAGCCAGAGACAACAAGAAGAGCCGGATCGTGCCACGCCACATCCAGCTTGCCGTTAGGAATGACGAGGAGCTTACGAGGCTTCTTGGACGCGCCACCATTGCCAATAGTGGAGTCATGCCCAATATTCACAGTATGCTTCTTCCCAAAAGGACGTCTTTCGTGAGTTCCAAGAACGCCGACGATAGCTGAGCTCGCCGGCGGAAATTACCATAATTCTTTTGACGTGCTCTCTCTGATTTGGTGTCGCGTTGTGTTCTCGTGGAATAGTAGATTTGTGGTTATGATTAGTGTTTGAATTAGGGTTTCCTTGTTTGCTAATTGAAAATCCGTTTGATGTGAATATATTCCAAGCTGATCTTGGCGTTGATTATTTTTTCTTAAATTTCATGCGTTTACAATTTAAATATGATTATTATTGTATCTTTCTCTCTGTATTGGCATTTTATTGTTTTTCTTTTTGAATCAAATTCTATTTGTTATCAAAATGTGGATTGGCTGAAATTAAGGTTTTTCCCACTGTTTACTCGCAAGTCAATACATTCACTTTTATGACCATTTTGATGACAAATAGAATTTGATTGGCTGAAATTAAGATTTGCTTACTGGTAAGATTTGCTTATTGGTATTTTACTGCTTTTCTTTTTGAATCAAATTCTATTTGTCATCAAAATGGTCATCAAAATGGCGGCGATGGCCGGGTTCTTTCAACGCGTACGTCGTCTCTGTTTTACTGACTGATCGTTTTTTGTGTTTGTGAATGTTGATCAATTCTTTGGGCTGTTAGGGTTAATAAAATTTTCTTTGGAGAATGTCGATGGCAGATTGATGTGAATACTGAATACTATATTTGAAAATTAAGCGTAGAATTTGACACTTTCTGTTAGGTTTATCTGTTGCGAAATTTTCAATTGTGTCAGAGAAGTGATGCAGAAATTCTTGTAAATTGAAATTTTTATGTAATCAGTCTATTTTTTCATTTCATTCATTTAATCAAATCTCATCCTGCGCAAAAATTTGAGATTAGAGGAATTTAATTTTAAAATTCTTGCTGATAATTAAAAAAAAAAGATTATCAACGTTATTGGTAAGTATCACAATCTCTAATTACTTGTTGCTTAATTTCTCTGTTTTAAAATTAGCGGCGAGGAAACTATAATTTTTTAAAGCTTCTTAAATAACAAATAATATTTTGAAATGCAGATGAACGTGACAGAGTATAGAGAATGGAAAATTGTAGAAACAAAAATAAAAACTAAAAGAATGAAGAGAATATGTCATTAGTAAGAAGGATGGTTATGAGTAGACAAGAGAGAGTAAACGTTTGAAAAAAAAAGAAAACTTTATATGCTTCTGATCCAGAAAATTGGAGAAATAAATGTGTTGATTATTTTCTTGAAAAAATATGTTTGGATGTGTTAGAGTTGCCTCGAATTTGGCTCGTCCTTTGTTTGGTCATGTTCTTCACTTTCACACGCTTTGTAGATATGTCAGGGATTCAAGGGAGTAGCGCATCCTAATGGGATTTGACCTTTAAAGAATGAGCAATGATTAAATCACAATAAATGAATATTTGAATTATGATAGAACAAACTTCAAATCTTATTAGATGAGTTCTTGAATGATGACCTGATAATAATCTACCCTTGAAGTAACTTCAATTATGATTTAAACAATCTTCAATCTTCAATTAATGATTGATATGACCATTTTCAAAAAATAATCATAGTTGAAAAATCATTTGTGGTTTAATTGTGGTTTGATTATTTCACAATCACGCTTTGATTATGGTTCGATGTTCGTTGAAGATTGTTTGAATGATTAGAGAAGATGGTTCGATCATGCTACATAGACATTTTTTTTAATAATTGTGGAAGATTTGTTTATATAATGAAATAATCATTATTTGAACATGATTAAATGTTGTTTGAATGGTGATCGACGATTGTTCAATCATGGTTTAATGATAGTTCAAAATGGCACAATCATAATTTACAGATGATCGATGGTACGATCATTTTTCAAGATGATCGAAGTTGATTTTATGAAAATGCTTTATTTTGCTTATTTTAGTTTTTTTTTATTGTGTATAAATACTTGGTCTAATAATGTCAGATGAGAAGCATTAGGATGCTCTTGCTATATATAGAGCTAGAGGTAATGATGAATAAGTTGGTTAAACAGTTTTAGGTTTCGTTTGGGACGGCTTTTTTATTGCTTTCTAAAACGGAGTTTTAGTACAAAAATAAAAAAATTTGTACTAAAACTCCGTTTTAGAAAGCAGTAAAAAAGCCGTCCCAAACGAAGCCTTAGACTCTCGATGAAAGCTAAAAATCTATTTTTGGTTAGTTATTCGTAACTCTTGAAATACATTTATTTTGTGCTTTGATTTATCAATTGTTATCGAAGATTATTGATTATTGTTGCGGGCTAGAATATACGCGGCGATAGAGTTAGTAAATTTTCGTCTCAGCGTTGTACGTATATCCAGCACACAAACATAAAAGAAAAAGAAACACCAAGATTTTTACGTGGAAAACCATGAGAGGGGAAAAACCACGGGGTCACGCCCAGTTAAAAAAGTTCCACTAGTGTTTGCTTGGAATATTGGAGGCTGACTTGTCTTTAAAATTTAGGACGGTCAGATTACAATAAATCTTTCAGGATTGAAAATCAGTTACAACGTCGGGCAGAGTTCTAGCGTTGTTCCAAAGTTGAGTAGAATTTCGGCGTCGTTTGGAAGTCTGGTAGAGTTCTGGCGTCGGGCAGAATTCTGGCGTCACTTGGGAGAATTCCGGCATCACTCGGGCGCCCGGCAAAATTCCGACGTCACTCAGATGTCGGGCAGAACTCCGGCGATGATCGAGGAGGAGTTATTCCCTCCTATCGTTCTCTTCTCTTCTTCTCTTCTTCTTGCTTGGGTCCCCTCTCATTAGAAATGAGGGGTCTATTTATAGATTTCTTGGAGTGGCATAGCTTGTAAATAGGTGTGAGATCATGGGCAAATAGGGAGTGGTCGAATAGACAGCAGATATTGAATCCCTTGATCGTGCACCGTTCGTCAGACATTTAAAGGTCTTAATGATGTTCAAATTCAGCGATCTTGGGCTCGTTGGATTTGTCTCGTCGAGCCACTCGATTTGACTATAAGCTCGTCAAATTTGGAAACCAGTTGGTAACTCAAATTGTGGCACGAACTTTCCAACAACGCTTCGGGTCCTTGATTTGGACTCATTTGGGCTTGGATTGAATCGAATTTGGTGTCGTTGGGTTCGTATTTTCGAGACCCTCAGTTTGACTATAAGTTTGCATAAATTAGAGTTCAGATGATCCCGGATTTAATTTTTGAAGTTTTTGAGTTGATTTTGCCTCAAGATTCATGCCCGGTCTTTTTTTTTTTTTTTTTTTTTTGATGATATATCAATTACTATGCGAATGAGGGATATTCTATGTGTTAAACAGTGAAGGGAAGAGCATCACATTTGACATTTTTGAATTAGCCTAGATAATTGGGTTCCAAATTTGAGAATTCTCATCTTAGGATGAGCTACATTTAAAAAAAAAAAAAAGGCGAGCAGAAGAAAAGATCGAACAACAGAGAGAAATACAAGCTAAAAGTTTTAGGAGAATCTATTGCTCAGAGAACTATTTTGATGAGGATAAAACTTTAAAATTATAGGCATTGATAAAAGTTTTAGGGATTGTATTTTGGTAGATGATATGTACAAATATAGATTGTGTTTCTTTGTGGATTATGTATTCCTCAACAATGAAAAGCATATTGCTATTTTTAATATGATGTTTGATATTGTTAAAGAAGAGAAGCATTTTTTCAGTTACCATATGAGAGGATGGAATAATAATATATATTAATAATTTTTTAATAATTCTTAGTAACTAATAATGATTAATAAAAAATATCATTTTTAATAAATTATTATTATTTTTTTAATTGAATTAAATAGAATATATTACATTTAATTAGTTTTATAAATTACTAATTAAAGATTGATTAGGATTGATACGGCATCACAAAATTAGCTTGATCAGGCACGAATCTCGAGGCGAAAGCTAGTTGGAAACTTCAAAAATTAATTCCGAGAGCACCCCAACTCCGATTTCAGCAAGCTTATAGTCGAACTGAGCGTCTCGGAAATACGAACTCAACGACACCAAGATCAACCCAATCCGAGCCCAAATGGGTCCAAATCATGGATCCAAAGTACTGTTGGAAGGTTCAAACCGCAATTTGAGTTACCAAACAGACTCCGATTTTGACGAGCTTATACTCAAATCGAAGGGCTCGACGAGACGAATCCAACGAGCCCAAGATCACAGAATTCCGACATCACTAAGGCCTTCAAATGTCTAATGAACGGTGCATGATCGTAGGATTCAATATCGGCCGTCCATTGGACCACTCCCTATTCGCCCCTGATCTCATGCCTATTTACGGGCCATGCCACTCTAGAAAATCTATAAATAGAGCCCTCATTTCTCATAAGAGGGGACTCAAGCAAGAAGAGAAGGAAGAGGAGAAGGAAGGAGCTCCTCCTCAGCAGCCGCCGGACCACCGCAGGACCTCGCCGGACCACCGCCGGACCACCGCAGGAACCTCGTCGGACCACCGCCGGACCACCGCAGGAACCTTGCCGGACCACCACCGGAGTTTCGCCGCACCACCATCTCAAGGCCCGACGTTTAGGCCCGATGTTCAGGCCCGACGTTCAGGCCCGACGTTCTACTAAAGGTCCGACGTTCAGTCCCTACGTCCTGCTGAAGACCCGACGTCCTGCTTAAGGCCCGACGTTCAGTCCCTACGTCCTGCCGAAGACCCGACGTCCTGCTTAAGGTCCGACGTTCAGTCCCTACGTCCTGCTGAAGACCCGACGTCCTGCTTAAGGCTCGACGTTCAGTCCCTACGTCCTGCTGAAGACCCGACGTCCTGCTTAAGGCCCGACGTTTAGTACCTACGTCCTGCTGAAGACCCGACGTCCTGCTTAAGGCTCGACGTTCAGTCCCTACGTCCTGCTGAAGACCCGACGTCCTGCTTAAGGCCCGACGTTTAGTACCTACGTCCTACCGAAGACCCGACGTCCTGCTTAAGGCCCGACGTTCAGTCCCTACGTCCTGCTGAAGACCCGACGTCCTGCTTAAGGCTCGACGTTCAGTCCCTACGTCCTGCTGAAGACCCGACGTCCTGCTTAAGGCCCGACGTTTAGTACCTACGTCCTACCGAAGACCCGACGTCCTGCTTAAGGCCCGACGTTCAGTCCCTACGTTCTGCTGAAGATCCGACGTCCTGCTTAAGGCCCGACGTTCAGTCCCTACGTCCTGCTGAAGACCCGACGTCCTGCTTAAGGCCCGACATTCAGACCCCGGTCTCCTGCCGACTACGGTCTTCCCGACCTCCGTCGCCTACTATGGTCATTCCGACCTCCATTAACAGACAACGGTCTTTCTGACCCCGGTCTCCTGCCGACTACGGTCCTTCCGACCAAACGAACATGTATATGTAACTCCTACCATGTAATGCAATCTATATGATGTACATTTGCTACATCAATCCAAGGCCTTCTCCCAAGGAAGGGCCTCATTTGTAATCAACTACAAATACTAGTGGATTCATTCAAACTGGGCCAGGCCCCGTGGTTTTTCCCCCTTTTTAGGGGTTTTCCACGTAAAAAACTCTGGTGTCTCTTATGAATGCTAGACCCTCTCTCCTTATCTGATTGCGTGCCGGATTTTCGTACAATGCTAAGACGTTAAACCATATATTTCTCTACCGCCGCGAATATTCTAGGACGCAACAAGGATACTATTTTAATTAACATAATTAAATTGAAAAATTAATTAATTAAAATTAGCTATGTTCAGTAAACATAATCATATATGTTTAAAAAATAATTAATTTTATATTAATTAATTAAAATTTTTTAATCTTAAGTTAATTTATTTTAATTTAATCTACCACAATAGGACTTATTATTTAATTAGTTTAATAAATTACAAATTCATTATAATTTATATATTTCATTTGATTAAATATCGTTTAATTAATTTAATTACAAATAAATATAAATAAATATAATAATATATTTTAAACAGATGAAATCCTTAAAATTCGGATTTAGAATCCTACTTGAGCGCCATATGAGTTCTTTGGCGCAATATTACAACTCCCTGTTCTCGCATCTGTGCTTCTCCTTCTCTGGACCTCCCGCAATCGCTCTCTCTCGCCTCGAGAATCTGCGAAATGTCTCCCATAAAGTTTGAGAAGTCGAGGAGCGCCAGGGCCGGCCTCACTTTCTCCGTCGATCGGATCGCCAGAAAACTCAAGGACGGAAAGTACGCCGACCGTGTTGGATATGGCGCCCCAGTTTACATCGCCGCCATCCTTGAATACCTCACCCGTGAGGTATCCCTCAAATTATCTTCACTTTCTTCCAATCCGAAATTCTCTTTTCATATTTCTTTGTCGTCTTCCTTATAGGTTCTTGAGCTGGCTGGAAATGCAGCGATTGACAACCACCGGCGCCGAATCTCGCCGCGCCACATCGAGCTCTCCGTTCGGAGTGACACGGAATTATCGAAGCTTTTGGGGCACGTTATTTTTAGCAGCATCGGCGGCGGCACGTCCAGTGCCCAACTTAAGCCCCTTCGGAAGAAGGCGGCGTCCTCCGGTATGAAGGAGGCGGCGTCCTCGGGTACGAAGGAGGCGGCATCCTCGGGTACGAAGGAGGTGGCGTCCTCGGGTACGAAGGAGGCGGCGCCGCCAGGTACTCCGAAGGCGGCGTCTTCGGGCAAGATGAAGGCTTCTTCGCCAGGTACTCCGAAGGCGGCATCTTCGGGCAAGATGAAGGCTTCTTCGCCAGGTACTCCGAAGGCGGCGTCTTCGGGTACTACGATGGTGGCGTCTTGGGGTGCGAAGAAGCCGGCGTCTTCACGTCCGAAGAAGGAAGACAAGAAGTGATCTCGCCGGCGGAAATAAGCATTATTCTTTCAACGCGAATGTGGTCTTCATTTCACTGATTTCTCGATCTTTTAGACTTTTAGTTTGTGAATATGGATCTTAATAAAATTTTCTTTGGAGCCTTCGTGTCATTTTTATGCGTTCTTGAATTTCGAATGGTGAAACAGAAGTGATATAGGGATTCTTGTAATTTTAAAATTTTATAGGACTTAGAGCTATCTCCCATGAACTCCAAACGCTTGAATGCTGTTACTTCGGAGCTCAGATTGAACGGTAAAACTTCCGCTATTTTTTTACGGATGAACAGTGGATATCAATATTGACGTTGCACTATTCATCATCGCTATTTTTCTGTTTTTATCGAGCTTGCAAAGAAACACGCGAAAACAGAGAAAGAATTGATGGAGGATGGACAGTTACAGAAACAAAATTAAATAAAAAATTAGCAGAATATGACAGTCGTTAGAAGAATGTTTACAAGAACGAAGAGAGAGTGCTTAAAAATTGATACGCAGAGATAATATAAAAGAGAGGAGAGAGAAAAATATGCAACAAAATAATTTAAGAATATTTTAAAGATTTTTTTTTTTTTGAAAAGAATATGTTTTATAATTAAGCAGCTGAATTTTATTTATCCCGTGAGGATATTTTATTGATATCTAGGGCTATCAATAAATGACCCCACTTGTCAAAAATATTTTTTATTCGTGTTGAACTGTTTAATAAATGGGTTGAAGTTGGGTTATGCATTTTGACCCTTTCATTAAATCTGTCTGATTTGAGTTGACCCAACAATCCAATTTTGATTTGAAAATGACTCCTTTAATATTTTTTTCTTTTAATTTTTTATTTGTTGATATAATATTTTTAATCTGCATAAATTAATTAAAATTTTATGATTAACAAGTTAATAAAAATATTTTTTTCCTTAAAACGGTTTATCAAGTTATGTTTGGGTTTTACCGGATCATGTTTTGATCCACCTTTATGACTCATTTAGCAAACGAGTCATATTCAAGTTGATTGAATTCGAATCAAATAAATTTCAAATTGGATCTTACCTCAACCCATTTTTTTAGACCCCTCATAGAATATTTCTTCATATAGTGGTACTTTTTTTTTTTTTTTAATAAAGCGTCTATAAGTTGAAATATATTTATTATTTATCAAAATAGTACAAAATAGTAAAATACTAAATAAAAATAAAAAAGCTAAAATCAATAATAAATAAAGCCTAAATAAAGTTAGCAAAGAGAATAGCTTCTTCCTTTCTTGAATAATCAAATTTATTTTTAAATAATCAAATTTATTATCATACATAAAATCATTTTAGGATGAATTTAAATTTATTATAAATATTCTATAAATAAAAATTTATTTGAAAAGGGCTTCATTTTTTAAATAAAAGTAGTGTTCGAATAATCTAATATAAATCATATTAACCTAAAATTAAACTATTGAATTTATTTTAAAATTAGTGTAAAGTATTATCTTTATACGCAATATTAATCATAAAATAAATCTAATAATTTTTAAATCTATCAAGATATAATTTGTATCAAAATATTAAAATTTAATTTATGATGTATATAATATATGTAAAATTTATATTAGATTAATACTAAAATAAATTTAATGGCTCTAAATTTTATTCGAAATAAAATTTAATCTAATTATGTTGTGTTAAAAATATTTTATTTTTGTTAAATGAATATAAAATATTCTTTTAGACATTCTTAATAAAGAATATCAAATCTATTAAATTTTGATAGCCTATCATTAAAAGTTTTATATTATGATATTTTAATATAAATTAGTAAATATTATAATAAACTAATAATGGACTTAAAATTTATTTAATTTATTTTGATATTAATATAATATTTAAAATTTTTTATTATATTAATCTCAAATTAAAATTTATATTTTTTAAATTTATCAAATGTCCAGATATAATTTTTATTTTAATCTAGATATATTCAAAAGCAATCCACGATTGGCCTTCTTTAATGACTTCAAGAAATTCAATGGAATCGTCACCGAAGATTTAAAATTCCTCGATGTACGCCACGAATTTACACCTTAATTAAAGATACAGAGGATACAAACGGAATAAGAAATAAGTTGCTCTAAATCATAGGGGCTTTTCTGTGATTCTTGTTCACTGGTTCCTCCTTCCAACGGCTAATTTCAACCCCATTTCCATTCAACACTTCATCTCCCCAAATAACTTCAAATCCTCTCTCTCTCTCTCTGTCCATCAGAAGTTCTTCCAAGGCAAAAAGATCATATTTTTGGGTCAGCATCGAATCCGCTGAAAGGATTTCAATCCAACACCAACCTTTTTGACCTCATAGGGAGAGAAAAAAGAAGATGACGGGGATTTGGTTTGCTATAAAGAAATCTCTGCAATGCAAGTCGGAAGCTGGCCAGGTTCACGAGCCGGAGAGGAAAGGCAAAGGAATCCATCTTAATTACACCACTAAGAAGAAGACCTCCCCTTGGTGTTCTAGTTGCTCGCCGTCCGTCACGATTCTCAAAGACGTCATCCATGGAAGCCATGTCCCTCCCGATCCGCCGATGACATCTAGCTGCAGCCCGAGGTCCATTGGGAGTAGCGATTTAGTCCACCCGCTGACCCACGAGGTCCTCGCTTCCGTCTCCGGCAACGAGGTGAAAATCGCCGCCTGTCATGGCGGCGGCGGATTTGGGTCTTATAGTTGTGGAGGCGGGCCTTTGGTTGATCACGGATTGATGGGTCGTGGGAGAGCTGGCATTCAAAATTGTTCTGCTTTGGGAGAAGAGGGGATGGCTGCCTGTTCTAGGAGGAAGAAGGATAAGGTTTCTTATTCCTTTTCTGGAGGGATTGAGATAAACGAAGGTCAGGAGATTGAGGCTAATGGAAGTTATGGTGCATTGGTTTGTTATTATTGTGGAGAGGAGTTGAAGAAATGGCAGGCTCTGGAAGATCACCATGTCTGCAATCATGCAGGTTAGATTCTTCTTTTGAGCTCTGATTTTTTTTTTTTTTTTTGGTATAGCTTCTCTGTTAGCCAAAGCTATTAAACTAAAATATTAAACTGTTGCTGGGTACAGAAAACTGCAAATTATTCTCCACACAAATAGTGTTCTTAAAAGTTTTTGATTGATTAAACTTTAAAATTATATATCTGAGTTCAGGTTTTGCATTGATTTAGCACAGATGTGATTCAGCTCTTTACATGCGTTGCATTGGCGTAAACTTATGACAAAGTGCCATAAACTAAAATTGAATTGATTTTGGCAGATTTGCTTTGGAGTTTTGAAATAGATTAGACTTGGGCTTCCTTTGGATGGCTTTCTTACTGCTTCTGAAAGAAGCTTTTTAGTACAAAAATTTTAAGCTTTTAGCAAAAAAAACTGTTTTAAAAATAGTAAGAAAGCCGTCCCAAACTAAAAAAAGCACTATGAAAGTCATCCCAAATGAACACTTAGTTTGGAGCGGCTTTCTTACCGTGCTTATTAAATCAGTTTTATTATACAAAAATTTAATTTTTGTACTAAAAATTTACTTCAAGAAGTAGTAAAAAAGTCGTCCCAAACTTAATTCAGAAAGCACCTTGTTAGAATCAGTTTCTCAATGTCCTTTATGAAAAAAAAAAAAAAAAAAAAACCTTTAGTGTTATTTTACCATACCCAAAATATTGTTCTTGTGATGATTTAAAGGTTCACATTGATGGATTCACTCGTACGTAATCTGTCCTATAGAAACTTTATTTCTGTTTGGAAATTTGTTCTATTGGAGATGAAAAGTTAGATTATTTTTCCCTTTCAAAATAGAGGGAGGGGACTGAACCCATTCTTCATTTTCAAGTACATGATACTTTTTCTTTTTTTCTTTCTTCTTTTGACTGATTGAATTAGTTTGATCCTTCTAATATAGCATTTACTATTATGAACCTAATCTGATACAATTATCTCTCATCAGATCATTTACACTTATACTAATGATCAAATTACTTGCAATTATCAACAATTCATCCTTATTTACAAACCAATATATATCCTTGGTTTCAAATAGCCTAGATACTTATCTCAAAAGCTTATTAGTCTCATATATTTGCAGTTACTGAACTAGAAGAAGGTGAGTCCTCCAAAAAGATTGTTGAGAAAATATGCCAAGCAAGCTTTTCAGATCAGTCTGACAGAAGTTGCCTAATTATAGAGAAGATATTAAAAGTTCATAACATGCAGAAAACTCTAGCTAACTTTGAAAAATACAGGGAATCAGTGAAGGCCAGAGCTAGCAAGCTTCAAAAGAAGCATGCGCGCTGCATAGCTGATGGAAATGAGCTTCTGAGGTTTCATGGCACTACAATTTCTTGTTCTTTAGGCGTTAATGGTTCCTCAAGCCTGTGCTCATCAGAGAACTGTAATGTTTGCCGGATCATAAAGCTCGGTTTTTCTGTAATATGGGATATGAATGAAGGGGTGGGAGTGTTCACTGCTTCCACAAGCGAAAGAGCATTTGAATCCATTGAGACAAGCAAAGAAAAACCTTTGCCGAAGAAGGCCTTGCTGGTTTGCAGAGCAATTGCTGGGAGAATTCATAAGCCATTGGATAATCTTCAAGAAGTGATTGGTCTGCCAGGCTTTGATTCATTAGCAGGAAAGGTTGGTGGGCATTCAAGTCTTGATGTGCTTTATTTGCTCAACCCAAGAGCCCTTCTTCCTTGCTTTGTGGTGATCTGTAAGTCGTAGGAGCTTCATATTTTTTTCTTCTTTACTGGTTTCTTCGTACACTTATGATCATGTTGGTGGTGTGCATTTGAGCATTTTATGTACTACAGAAAAATAATTGTAGGATAGGATGTTTGATAGAAATATAAAGCTGAAAAAGCAAAAATGGCTCTTTCTTAAACATTCAGCGGTATAAAAAATGAAGAACAAAACGCATTTCTTGGGAAAAAATGTCATCTTTGTTATGAAATTCGAATAGGTGCTTTTGATCGTTGTGTTTAAGTAAGTTTGAATTGTTAAGTTTATTGCCAATCAGTTTAGTTGGGTAAATACCTCATCAAATCAAATTTATATTTGAGTACTATATTAAAAAAAAAAAAAATGTTAAGGTCTATAGAATCTAAGAGTAGATGTAACTAAATGAGAATGTGATACGTGCTGTTCAAGGTTACTGTGCCTTCGTGAATTTGCTATGATTTAGGGAATCACTCGAGTAGAAGATTTTTTTTTTTAATTCTTTAAAGCTTAGATTTTTATTTTAGGCCTTTTAAGTTAATTGAGAAATAAATACATATCTCTCTTCTCTCACAATCTCTCCTTGCTTCTCTTCTCACACGTATCATTCTCAAGGTCTAACTACTCAAAAAATAAGAGAAAGACAAGTAAAATTACCCCAAGGGACACAACTCTTTAGAAAAACGAGAAAGAAACCCTTTAGTCCGTCTCGCAGCATTGTGGCACTAGTTTGGGCGTTACGGCGCTCAAATCTTTGTCTTGCACCGTTGCAACGCCATATCTAGGCCACTGCGGTGTTCTACTCTCTATTGTTCAAGGTCGGGGTGATCGGGAACACATCACCGAGGCGCTCAGGTACGCAGTGCCGGAGCGTTGTAGGGAAAAAAATTCGGTTAAGGAACCCAAGTAGGGGGTAAACCCCCGCAACCCAACGAACAGAACAAGCTTGAGGTCCAAGACAACAGAATAATCAGATTGATCAACATAATCAGATTCCACACATAAACTTAATTATCTGCTTATATCACATAAAATAAAATTTGAGAGCTAACGACTTTCTCAACATATCAATGTGATTGAATGATCTTTTGGTATCTAATTAAGTTTTTGTTTGAGAATGGAGTGCTAATGTAGATACTTTTTTTGATAGAGAAATTCTTAATGGATATAAATGCTTTGATTTCGTCTCAAATCATATACTTGAAAATTCTTAATGGGTTGCTAATGTAGATTGTTCATATATGAGCATATTTAACTTTAGCTATATTTTTTTTAAGGGATTTCTTATATTCCGGTGAACCAGATTCGTGCTAGTGTTGCTCACTGAAATCCTTGGAAGAGTCTCTGAAAGCAGAAATAGATCATTCGAAATTCTGTTAGATCAGAATCAAAATTTTCTCTTTTTTTTGGACATTAGGACATATAAGGTAAATGCACACACATTATATAAACAAGTCTCTTTTTTGTTTTTTATAATTTTTTTAGATAATTAGGAGATTTGAGCCCGGATGAGATAGGAGGAATTTTTTTCGTCCACCACTCAGCCGCAGATCCGATCTCTTAAAAAAAATTGTATGTATTTGAAATGTTTGATGATGTTTGGATGAGTGATAAATGAATACAAGAGATTTTTTTTTTATTTTTCTTGAAGTAGAATAAAAGCAATGTAAATGGTCGCCAGCAGCCAGCAGTCAGTGGTGTGATAGTAATGGCGATCATAAGAAGGTAGTGAGGGGCCACTGTGGACAACAACAATTGTTAGCGGCGATGATGATCGGTGGTGGTCCTTGTGGATGGCAGTAGTGGGCAGTGGCACACGACGACAATGCAGTTCGCTTGCAGTGAAAAAAAAAACTTGACCAAAACTTGGAGAGTTTACGACGCATTAAAAAAAGTTAGGAGCTGATAAAAAAAAGTTCACTAAAATTTTGAGTTGTATTTCTTTTTCATCAAACTAAATTTCCAGCACTAATACTTTGGATTCCTTTTTTCAGCAAAATCAAACAGCATTATTTATATAAATTTTCAGGCAATATTTACAATCTAATCAGTTCGGATTAGTTGGACACCAATGCTCCCGATCTGATGAATTTTAAACCAATTTCAATTAAATCATTTATTAGATTTTTCTAATTTATAAAACATTGATAGATCTACAACTATATCATTGGTTTTGCCAAGCTCTCATTAATTCAAAGAAATCATAATTACGGTTGTTCAATTGTGATGTGTTTGTTAATCTTATTAATTTTTGCTAGAAAAATATTATCTGCATACAAACTTCAACTCATTAATTGTGAGTTTTGACTTCTATCAACAGGCAGCTCTTTGGTTGAGTAAAAAGGAATGAAGTGTAAATGTAATATTTTGAAGTTATTTAGATAAATGTTAAGTAAATGATGGGAATGATTTTTTTTTTTTAAATCTGGTTTCAAGTAATGAATGTAGCATAAAGTTCAAAAATGATGGTTGGTTGCTGGCGGAGGACAGCGGCAACAATGGTCGATGGCGACCGGTGGTGGCCGGTAGTGAGTGGTGGCGGCAGTAGGTGCTGAGGTAGCCATCGGTGATGCATGGTGGCCGGCAGTGGCCACTTGCAATAGTGATGGCTACAGCGAGTGGCAGTGCCAGGTGGTGGTAGTAGTCATGGATGTCGGTGGTGGGTGGCGGAGGCGGCCAGTGGTGGCTGTATATTGAAGGCAATCAAGTGAACTTGCTTTTGGCGTAAAAGATTAAAACTCAAAATTAGGCAAATTTGATTTACTTCAAAATTGAACTTAAAAATAATTTACACTGCATTTATTTTACTTTACTCAGCAATATTTTGATTTTCCAACTCTTTAGAGTTCTTGTCTTAGAGAAAGATGATTCTTGAATCTACCTTGCTTTTTCTTGGATGGCTACACCGAGAGGGAGGAGAGAATAGAGGGAGAGGGAGAGGGAGGGGGAGAGAGCTTACATAATACAAATCTTATTCCTTCTCGCCATAAAAAACAAATATAAGCCATGTTTATTTAAATTAAAATAATAATTATTATTATGTCAAATTAGTAATTCTAAATAATAGGTAAGAAAGGACAAAACAAAAGAAGCAACTTGCAAAAAATATTCACGGCCTAATGACTGGACTTCAAGAATTTTTATTGCGTCCTCCCACCTGACGTAGAGATACGTCCTCCTACAGCTAAAAAACTCGGTTTTTGCTCAGTATTGCTAGCTATTATTTGGTATTAACGAAGAATATCATCATGTGAAGACCAATACCAAGTTATACCGAGCTATACCGAGCAATACCGAGCTATACCGAGCAATACCGAGTTTTTTCAAGGAAAAACTAAATATTTTTTTGTATTGCTCGGTATTGCTCGGTATAACTCGGTATTGGTCTTCACATGATTATATTCTTCTTTAATACCAAATAATAGTTAGCAATACCGAGCAAAAACCGAGTTTTTTAGGGGTGGGATGACGTATATTTACGTCAGGTGGGAGGACGCAATAAAAATTCACTTCCGAGGGTGTAGAATATTTTTTTTTTTTTGAAAAGTTTTATCGAATATTTGAAGAAAAAAGAATCCTATAAAATAGACAACTTAATAATATTTTTTTATTAAAAACAAAATAGTACGACTGGGCTGCCGAGCTGGTACTCACAATAATTGAACAGACTGGGCTCCACCTCTTTCTATATAAAATGATACAACTAATAACATCGCCGGCTCTATAGCGCGCTAAAATACCCTCTTACATCATGCAGGTGCCGGCGCAGAAAAACTCAGATGACCCGACGGCGGCCCTTCTCCAGACCGGACCGGCGGCGAAGCCCATCGGCTGCGAAGAGGGGATGAATGTGGACGAGATGCTTACGAGATTCGCCGGCGAATTTGGCCCGTGGCAGCTCCGGCAGTTCCTGCTGACTAGTCTTGCCTGGATCCTCTGCGCTTTCCAGGTCATGGCGGTGGTCTTTGCTGACCGGGGATTGGCTAAGCCCATCCCATGCCCGGCCGGAATCCGGTTGGGTCGGGCATGGTGGTTGGCCCGCTCGACGGTGGAGGAGTGGGGGCTGAATTGTGGTGAGAAGTACAAGGTTGGGTTGGCGCAGTCGGCTTTCTTTGCTGGATCCATGGCAGGTACGAAGCGAATATTTATTATCTTTTTTTTTTTCCTATATTATTCCATTAGGAGTTACTTCAAATAGTTAAAAAAAAAAAAAAAACTGTCAAAGCAATTCATTGTAGATATATACTGTGTTAAAGTGATGCTAACTGCGGAGTCCGCTCGAGAGAATCGTCCAAATTCTGTGAGAGTATACAGTAAATACATAATTTAAATTTTTTTTTTTGTGTATTTGCTGTGTACCCTCATAGAATCCAGATAATTCTCTTGTCCGGACTATTCACGTAATAATTTCTCCTTTATTAGACTTCAAATGGCTGATGCTCTGAATTCGAATGGGGCAGCTTTTTTCCTAATTTTTAAAATACCACTTAAATATAAAAATTTATTGAACTATAAATTTTTATAATACAAATTGCTTTAGCAAACATTAAGAAAATTGTCCCAAATGAAACTTCAATATGTTCAATTAAATATTTGTTGCTCTGCTTAGTTATAATTCTCTAGTTCACTAATCAAATGCATTTGAATATTTTATTGAGAGAAGAATAAACTTAATTCAACAACTTAGCGTTCAATTTATTTATGAATAATATCATTTAATGGTTGTAAATAGCCACTTTATAAAGCTTGATTAAAGTTTCATAATATTCTCATTTAAGATTTGATTATAAGTTTATTTAATAGTGATTATGTGAGATTTTTATTATTTTCTACATTAAGACAATTATGTTATTGTTTTTTAAAACAACTTTCTAGTTTAAAAATTTATAGCTTAAAAATTTTGTACTAAAAAACTGCTTCAGAAAGCAATAAGAAAGTTGTTCAAAACGATCTCTTAGGCTTTTTTTGTACTAAAAAGTTGTTTTAAGTAGTAAGAAAACCGTCCCAAACGAAGCCTTAGCTTTACATGATTTTTTTTTTCTTTTGTTCATATTAACAATTGCTTTGAGATATGTATTTTTAAGATATCAATAATAAAAAGGGGACCTTACATACATACTATCAAATACTTAAATATTTATATTTATTTATATATTACATTAATATTTAAATCAAATTAAAATATATGCATGAAATATATTTTTTTACTTAAAATAATTTAATATTAATGATATTTTAAATACGATTTAAATATTTATAAATAAATACAAATTTTTTACTGTTAAGTATTCTGATAAACAAAATTATAGAATGTTTTTAAATCCCCTAAATGACAAAAAAAAAAGAAAAAGATCAGACATCCCTGACCCTATCAGCTCTTATGTATATATTCAATGTTTAGAGAATAGATATATATATATATATATATATATATATATATATATATATATATATATATATATATATTGTTAAATTAGAATTTAATGATATTTATTGAAATTAAAAAAATTCGCGGTCTTTGATCTATTTAATAATACTCCAGCCATTTCTCACTGTAGTTAGATGCATGGTACCGATGGATAAGATATTGGCTGTAGCTCAGGAGATTTTTTTTAAAATATTTCTATTATTATATTTCGAATGATGAGTGTCAAAACTCAAAATATACATTTAATATTAATTGGAGGATGGATCCACAGCTCAGCACCACGTACACTTAAATATTTAATGCGACATCTCTGGCTTATCATAATTTAAGAGGATGGAGAGAGAAGCTGACGTGGAAATATTTTTATTTTTAATTTTTTTATTTTTAATTTTGAGAGTTGGAAAAAAAAATGAGAAAAATAAAAACTATATAAAATCATTTATTTGTTTTTTTAACATTATCAGTAATACTTCATTTTGGATGATTGAAGAAGAGGAATGCATTGACGTGTTGTGGATGGCTCAAATTTAAGGGAAATTTTTTATAAGATAGCTTTATTGGGCCAAATATTGCCCAATAAAATTAAATTAAGTATTACAAAATGAGGATGCTTAGATGAATCCCTTACTTTTTACTTAGAGATAAAATGAGAATGAGTACAATGTTGAAAAAGTTGGTATAGCTCCAGCGGCAAATAAAATTAGATAGAGCTAGCTGAGGTGGTTTATTCATGTAAAATGTAAGCTTTATGAGGATCCTAATTAGGAGAGTAGATGTATGGATGTCAAAATTAGGTTGTGGGCCAGGTTGGGCTTGAACCCGATTTTGACCGATTACTATTTGACACCATCCGAATCCGACCGTTTTTATAAATGGGTCTGAAATTTCAACCTGAACTCAACCTGTGAGGTTTACGGGTTGACCTGACCTGACATGAAACTGTTTCTCAAAAAATGGTTACCGTCACAATGAGCAAGTTCCCTCATGTTGTTGTCTTACTTCCGATCAAGCAAACGGCGAGCTGTCATGACTTACGCTCGGAGCTCCCTCTCGTCATTGTTGTTGCTTCTAATTCAACTGCAGAACGACAAATCCTTCATTCATCAAAGGAGGCGAATGCGCAAAGCAGGCGGAGGGTGGACTACGCCTGCGCGAGAAGAGGAAAAGCAAACCCTAGGCGGGTTGACCCAAAATTGGGTCAGATCCGGGCCAACTTCTAGTTAGCGAGTTGACTCGGACCCCGCCAGATATTTCAAATGGGGTCAGATTTTGAATCCGACCCGTTTCCCAAAAGGGTTGATCTTAACCAGAAATTTTTGAGTCAAATTTGGATCAGGTTGTCGGAATGTATTAAATATTGATACCTCATGCATTAGAGCCAGCTAATGTTAAAAACAATAGAAATATATCTAAAAATATTGTATTAAAAAGTATTAAAAATGATAATATTTTTATTAGATTTAAAGGAGAATTTAATTATTTTAACCCAACGAATTGGGATAAAAAGTTCGTTTTTTATTTAATAGTATTTATTTGTTGTTATTAATGTAATTAATTTATTTTGAGAATTAAAAAGTATTGCTATTAGCAGGTGCGGCATTCTTTGGACACGTCTCCGACTCCTTCCTTGGCCGAAAAGGCGTCCTCACTCTCACCACCTTCCTCCTCACCGTCTTCTCCCTCCTCACCGCCTTCTCTCCTTCCTTCTTCACCTACTCCTTCCTCCGCTTTCTCTCCGGCCTCAGCACCGGCGGCGTCGGCCTCTCCGCCTTCGTCCTCGCCACTGAACCCGTCGGCCCTTCCTTCCGCGCCGCCGCCGCAATGTCCACCTTCCACTTCTTCTCCATCGGCTCCATTTCCCTCTCCTTCACCTCCCTCCTCCTCCCCTCATGGCGCCTACTCTACGTGGCCACCTCTCTCCCCTCCCTTCTCTTCCTCCTCCTCGCCCTCCCCTTCATCTCCGAATCCCCTCGCTGGCATCTCGTCCGCCGGAACCTCCCCGCTGCCATGCAAATCATCCGCGCCATCGCTAAAACCAACGGCTACTCCATTCCCGACCGGGCCATTCTCGTACACGATGCCGACCCAACCCGACCCGACCGGACCGCTTCTATTCTCGACGTCATGCGCTCCCACGTGACCCGCCCGCGCCTCATCCTCGGGTTTCTAATCAACTTCCTGATATCGGTGTCCTATTACGGGCTCACACTCAACGTGGCGAACTTGGGGCCCGAAATCCACGCCAGCGCTATACTCAACGCGGTCGCGGAAATGCCGGCGTACGCGCTGACGGCGGTGGCGCTGAGATGGCATGGAAGGCGGCCGATGGCGGTGACATCCATGTGGCTCTGCGGATTCTTCTGCTTCGCCGCGGGGGCGTTTGTTAAGGCGGCGAGAATGGGGTGCGCGGCGGTGGCGATATTTGCGGTGGCGGCGACGTATAATCTGATGTATGTGTGTACGGCGGAGCTGTTTCCGACGGAGGTGAGGAACGCGGCGTTGGGGTGCGTGACATTGGCGGGGCAAATGGGGGCGGTGGCGGCTCCGGTGGTTGTTGCGGTTGGAGGGAAATGGGGGTTTGGTGTGTTTGGGGGGTGTGCGGTGGTGGCGGGAGGTTTAGGGCTGAGGTTGCCGGAGACGAGGAAGCAGCCGTTGTATGAGACTATGGCGGGGTTGGAGGGTGGAGAGAAAGGAAAGGGAGAAGCATGATGATGCGGATTGAAATGGCTTAAATTTTGTTGTTTTTCTGATGTGGTTTTAATGAATACAAATCGGATCAGGGTATCTTATTCAAATTTTAGATTTATTTTCAGATACATTATTATGAGATAAATATACTATATAAATAAATAATTCATTTTTAATTATATTTATTCTAAACTAAATTTAAATTTTACAAAATCACTCATGATCAAATCTCAAATTTTTTTTTTTCTAATTTTAATTTGGATTGATATGTTGATTAATTGTTTAATTTTTTAAGTAATTTGAAAGCTAGACCAAATAAAAATTAAAGGAGCATCATTTTAAATTAGGAGAAATGCAGTATTAGATGAACATTCGATATCCCAAAAAGATTAAGCTATGAGCAAGAGTCGCTAGTCCACAATATTTATGAATTTAAATGGGATTAAGATTGTGTTACATATATTAAGCTACAATGAAATTTAGAGAGAGGGAGAAGATTAATGAGTCATGTTAGGGAGTGATTATCAAGCACTATGAGAGCTTCAAAAGTTCCCATGTGTCTTTGGGCTTAGCTAGCAAGTCTAATTTTGTTGGCAAACCAACTAACCTCTTTTACATTTTATAACCTACTTAAAAAATTGTAAATAATTCAAATGCTCGTCAGGGTGTCAAAATTTGACATGATCCGAAAAATTTTAAGTTCGGGTCAACCCGTTTGTCATACGAGTAAGGTTCAAATTAGATAATATGACCTGTTTATAAATCTGGGTTGGTCCAGGTTGACCCATAAACTTGAAAACAACCTATAATGGCCCACTGTACACACACTTTATGATTGATCCCATGACTCGTGCCCTCGTCTCATGAACACCCGTACCATGCTCGTGCCCAAGGCCAGACCCACTTCATCACTCACGGCAAGACCCCATCCAACGAACTCGAGCCCATGTTGTTGCCAGCGCCGAGCTTGCCTCTCGTGGTCTCGCCCTAACCACGCTAACGCCGTGATGCTTTCCCAGTTTGCCCACCCTACCAAACAACCGAATATGGAATTGTCGCTCGACCGGTCGTCTCTGCCTCCACAAATGTGGCCCTGTCTGCGGCCTCATGACTCGAGTGCTTGAACTCACCCCGCCTGCAGCCTCACCGCTCGCAAAACTCACCTATTTTTGAATCAAAATAGGTCCGCATGTCGAGTCAACCCGATAACCTATGCGGGTCGGGTTCAGGTTGAAATACTTGACCCGTTTGCAAAAAAACGTGTTGGGTTAGGGTTAGAATTAACCTGCTTATACTCGAGTCAATTCGAGTTCGACACAAACCTAATTCACAGACCCCCAACTGCTTGTGTGGGTATTCTCACCTAATGATAATGATAATCAACGTTTATAAGAGTATGATGCCGTAGATGGTGATGATTTTAGCAGATTATCTTCTTGGTAGAGTTAGTTGTTACAAATGAGAATGTATTTACAACAAAGTGGCAAAGCACAATGTAGATGAAGAAGTGAACTAGGACCACAAATTAGCTGGTCAAGTAATTGTAATTACCATTGTGGTACAAAAAAGAGCTCAACGGTATTTTATCATAAATGTTGATGCATAAAATATCATTTTGAAGGCTTTATCAGTAGTAGCGTCTATCAATGTCATCAAGGACATCTGAGACTAAATGTCAGCCATTGTGCAATAGGACATCTGAGACTAAATGTCAGCCATTGTGCAATGGGCATTACTGCTAGAAAAAGTTTTACGGTTCACAATCACAAAATCGAACAATTCTCTCGATTTGAATTCCGCACGTAATAAACTTTCCTCTCGATGACACTTTGAGAACATCATGAAGGCACAACCTTTTGCCTCGACCAAATTAAAAAAAAAATGCAATTCATTTTCAAAAAATGAATTCTAATTAATGCTTTGATTTGACATATGATGCCATTCAAACTTAAGCTTCATTTGGAACGATTTTCTTACTGCTTTTTAAAATATTTTTTTTAGTAAAAAATTTAAAAAAAAATTACTAAAAAATAATTTTAAGAAACAATAAAAAAACAGTCTCAAACAAAGCTTTACTAATGCTTCTAAAAAAATTATTTTAAAAAGTAATAAGAAAGTCGTCCAGAACAAAACCTAAATCGAACAAAATCTCATTCGCCAACAACTAAACATTATTAATGTTTTGCAAAACTAAAATCATTAAAAATACCAAATTATATACAACAAAAATTAAAATCAGTGAATTTCTCCTATAATAATAGTTGCCCGACATGTTTAGTACTTCACAAAAAATAAAAAGTCTCAAAGATGGAATCATCACACCGATCGTGATTGGCTGATTATGTGGCCAAAAAATACCTCAATGAGATTAAGAAATCACATTGATAAACTACAACATATCTTAGATGGACAAATTACATGTCTTTACTGGCCTAATCACTCCTTAACCTTTGTTATTAATCGCCATGGTTATTAGGACTATCAGAAGAATATTACATTACCGTGTATTTACTGTTTTTACCCATGTATTGCCTTTATATAAGGATGCTGTACAAACGTCTATGGCATCAAGATAGTAATTACATTTCACCTGCTTCCCATTCTTCTTCTCTGTTCTCTGTTCTCCTCTTTTTCCTTCACGGCTCCTCTTCTTACATGGTATCAGATGTCATGACGGGAGACCAAGATCAACCAAATCTCAATTCTCCCTCCTCTTCCACCCATCTCGGTCCTTCCCTCTCCACTTCCGCCGACAACCTCACTATTCCCCAGCCGCTCAAGTTTCTTGTATCAAATGTCAAGAATCTTGCTCCTCATTCCCTCACCTCGGACAACTATCCGATCTGGCGGATGCAGATTCTTCAACAGTTCTCTGCCAACGGCTATACAGGCCATCTCACCGGCACCGCCCAAGCACCCGCCGACGACAGCTCTGAAGCCTATGCCCGCTGGCGTATCATTGACAGTAACCTCCTTTCCGCGCTATTCTCCACTATCTCACAATCCATCCTCCCCTACATTATCACCTCCACCACCACTCATGAAGCTTGGTCCGTTCTTGAACGACGGCTTCAGCCCACTAGCCGATCCCGCGTGATACAACTCAAGAACGAACTCTACCGTATTACCATGAAAGATCACACCCTACAACAATATCTGACTCGGATCAAGGCCATCGTCGACAACATTTCAGCCGCCGGATCTAACATTGAATCCGAGGACATCATCCTCCACATCATCAATGGCCTGCCCCCTACCTTCAACACGTTCAAATCCACTATCCGCAACTCCCTCCTTCCCATAGACCTAGACACCTTCTACTCCCTGCTGTGCAACGAGGAAATCCACCTCCAGCAAGAACAAGCTCAAGATCAGGCCAACGCCTCGTCCACTTCGGCTCTCTATGCCGCCCCGTCCAATCAGTCCAGAGGTCGCTCTTTCAGGCGGTTTCCCAAGAACAAGAACACGCAGACCAATTCAACTTCGTCTGTAGCTCCTCCTACCGGATACACGAATCCCTCTCAACCGCGCCCAATCTGCCAGATATGCGGCAAGACGGGTCACATTGCGATCAACTGCTGGCATCGCAGCAATTTTAAATATGCGCCCACCGAGCACAAACAACCGCGCGCCCTCCTCACGAATCCGCAGACAGCTTCTCATCAAGATTGGGTTCTTGATTCTGGCGCTTCAGCTCATCTGACTCCGGATGCCTACAATCTTTATCAACCAATGACTTACAACGGCTCAGACAATGTCTCCATCGCTAATGGCTCCTCTATGCCTATTCAGTCTGCTGGTCAAGGCCTCCTTCCTCTTCCCGACACGACACGTAAGCTCCGTCTACACAATCTCCTTCACGTTCCCACACTCACCCACAATCTTCTTTCCGTTTCCAAACTCACCAAGGATAATTTCGTTTCTATTACCTTTGACGCTAACGGGTTTACTATTAAGGATCTTCAGGACCACCGTCCTCTGCTTCATGGACATCTACATAACGGTCTTTACCAGATCCATCTCACTCCAGAAGTCCGGCCATCTGCATTCACTGCCACCGCTCCGACTCCGAATCCCTGGCACGCACGTCTTTGCCACCCCAGCAAACAAACTCTATCTGTTATAGCACATCAATTTACATAAATTGTTAATGTTCCCAACTCTTTCTTTTGCTCTTCTTGTAACTTGGCGAAAAGCCACAAATTAATGTTCAATAAAAGTACTTCTGTGGCTTCGTCCCCTTTCGAACTGCTTCATACCGACGTCTGGGGACCAGCTCCCCAGCTCTCGATCGATGGCTTTCGCTATTATATTGTCTTTATCGACGACTTTACCCGATACTCTTGGTTATACCTTATGCATTCCAAAAACGAAGCGCTGGCCAAATTTAAACACCTATGCAACTTAATTAAAACTCAACACAACTGCACCCCAAAGTCGCTCCGCTCCGACGGCGGAGGGGAATTCACCAGCCTTGCTTTTAAAAACTACCTTCAAGAAAACGGCATAACTCAACAGCTTACCTGCCCTCATACGCCGGAGCAAAACGGTATCGCGGAACAAAAGCACCGCCATTTACTTGATCTTACTCGTGCTCTGCTTCATCACGCTGCTATGCCACACAAATTCTGGGCAGAAGCATTATGCACGGCTCATCATACCGTCAATCTTTTACCATCAAAAGCCATTTCCCGCCTCATTCCGTTTCAACGACTATACGGCAAAGCCCCCACCTATGCCCATCTACGAATCTTTGGTTGCTTGTGTTATCCGTGGCTCAAACCTTATGCACCGAGCAAACTATCCCCTCGGTCTGCTGAATGTGTGTTCCTCGGTTATTCGTCCACGCACAAAGGATACAATTGCTACGATTTTCAAACAGGACGTATATACACTTCCCGCCATGTCGTCTTTCACGAACAAAACTTTCCCTACCGCAACTCTGTTCCCAGCAACTCAAACTCTCTGCCTTCACCCACACACACTTCCCCTTTACTTCTCCCCCCAACGACCGCTCTCTGCCCCTCTCAGAATCCCAATCCCGCTGCTCCCTCTCCCATCCTCACTGTCCCCACTCCTACTAGCACTCGCACGTCGCCCCTTTCCACTCAGCCTACCGTAGATGCCATCACTACTCCCAGACCCTCTCCCGACCTCATTATACACCCTTGCACTCGTACGCATCATATGCAGACTAGACTTCAACATGGCATCACTAAACCCAAACAAATATTCAATTTACTCACTCACACCGCTACCAACACTACTCCAAACACTTACAATCAGGCCTCTAAAGTGGATCACTGGAGACGCGCCATGACCGAAGAATTCAACGCCTTGATCAAACAAAACACATGGACATTGGTCCCTGCTCCCTCTCACAAACCTATTCTAGGTTGCAAATGGACTTACAAGACAAAGCTACTACCAAATGGCCTAGTAGATCGCCATAAAGCCCGTCTCGTCGCCCTCGGCTACACTCAACAATTCGGCGTCAATTACACCGAGACTTTCAGTCCGGTGGCAAAAATGGTGACTATTCGGGTTCTTCTCACTGTCGCAGTAACTCGCAAATGGCCCATACACCAACTCGACGTTTCCAACGCCTTCCTTCATGGGGATCTAGCCGATGATATTTATATGCGACAACCACCTGGATACATTGATCCATCCCAACCAAGCTCGGTCTGCAAACTACGAAAGTCCCTCGACGGTCTCAAGCAAGCACCGCATCAATGGTTCAACAAGCTCACAAACTTCCTCCAATCTCAAGGATTCGGGTTTAGCCGCTCCGACCCCTCTTTATTAATACTCCACAAATCTAATATTCAAATTTACTTTCTGATTTATGTGGATGATTTTCTTGTGACAGGGAATAACGAACCAACTATTGCACAACTCCTCAAACAGCTCCACTCCAACTTCGAACTCAAACAGCTCGGACAAATCTCGCTTTTTCTCGGAATCCAGGTACTTCAATCCTCAAATGGATACTTTCTCTCCCAACAACACTATGCCACCAAATTACTACTTGATGCAGGATATGCGGATTACAAACCTGCACCCACTCCGGTCACCCCGGCCTCCAAGAAACAGCCACCAAATCCTCAGCCGTTCGGCGACCCGTCCCTCTACAGACGCCTAGCGGGATCCTTACAGTATCTCTCCATAACCAGACCGGATATCGCATTTGCAACAAACTCAGTATGTCAGCATATGCAACATCCCACAGAAACTGATTTCAAAGCACTAAAGCGCTTACTCCGCTACATTAAAGGGACGCTAAACCACGGCCTACCAATCACTCCCGGCTCTACAACATTACAAACCTATACGGACGCTAACTGGGCTGCCGACACAAATGATCGTAAATCCATTTCCGGCTACTGCACCTTTCTTGGTTCCACTCTAGTCTCATGGACCGTCAAGAAACAAGTCACAGTGGCGAAGTATTCCACGGAGGCAGAATACCGGTCCCTATCTGCGGCAGCTTCAGAGGTAATCTGGCTTCGTCGCCTAGCAGACGAACTTCACATCCCACAGCTCACGCCTACAACGATTCATTGTGATAACACCTCTGCTATCGCCATTGCCAAAAATCCTGTTTTTCATGCGCGAACGAAACATGTGGAAATCGACTACCACTTTATTCGCCAACATATCACCACCGGTGCAATTCAGCTAACTCACATCTCCTCCAAGGATCAGGTTGCAGACATTCTCACCAAGCCATTCTCCATTACCCGGTTCAACGAGCTACGCACCAAATTAACTATCCGCTCAGCGGATGCTTAATTTGCGGGAGGGTATCAGAAGAATATTACATTACCGTGTATTTACTGTTTTTACCCATGTATTGCCTTTATATAAGGATGCTGTACAAACGTCTATGGCATCAAGATAGTAATTACATTTCACTTGCTTCCCATTCTTCTTCTCTGTTCTCTGTTCTCCTCTTTTTCCTTCACGGCTCCTCTTCTTACAAGGACAACCTAATGTAAAACTCCTTAACCCTTATCAATCACCATGGTCATTATTAAAAGTACTGTAAACGGCCAAATTAGTGTTGACAAACACACCAATTAAGCAGCTTTTCAAGAAACTAATCCAAACATATAATAGCCATATTTAATCACATGAAACTTTAGTATTGTTGGTAGCAAGAGGCGATGAAGCATTTATAGGTGCTAATAATATCATCATAAAGACTTCAAACATCGAGAACAATCTTTAACACATTTCATGCATAGAAAGAAACTGAAATATAAAGAATTGCAAAAAAGTAAAATCTGAAATCGTGCATCATTACCTTCCTTAAAGCATCTCATTAAGTTCAGTTTTTGTCTGAATGATCTGCTTCCCTACACAAAATAACTTTCTACTAATAAGAGGGAAGCAATGGTTCATCTTAATAGGGAATTGACAAACCAGACTCAAAAGTCAGATGCAGACCTGGATGTCTTATGAGGAAAATTATTTGGAAGACATTGATTCAGAATCTGTTTGTTGATGATATATTCAAAGTCAGATGTAGGCCTGGATGTCTAATATTTGGTTGGTGTGCTGCATTTCCTGATGGATTCTCATAATTTCGAAAAAAATTATTTATAGGTGCTTGATTCATACGCTGGTTTTGTTTGGGACGGCTTTTCTACTGTTTCTTAAAGCAGCTTTTAAGAACAAATTTTTTAATTTTTGTACTAAAAAACAGCTTTAAGAAGCAGAAAGAAAGCTGTCCCAATCTAAGCCTCTGTTTGTTGATGCTGGCAGCTAGATGATTGACTCGATGGATTTTCGGGATTTGAGTCTTGGGGAGGAATGTTAAATGTTGGTGCTGATACATGGCTTGATGGTTGATAATTTGGAGGCTGTGAGGCCTGTGGAGCATACGTAGATGGCGGTGGCGACCCCGAATAGCCCAATTGAGATTCTGAATACTGTGAATAGTTTGAAGCCCGAACTGATGGAAAGCTTGATGGAGGGGGTGGCACCTCAGATGAATAGTTGGATGCCTGAGTTGACTGGTAACTAGACCAAGACTGCGTTGTTTGGGTTGTGTAGTTGATTGGTGGTGAAGAACTAACGTTCAGTGGGGGCTGTGATGACTGAGCTTGAGAAGGTGGCGGTGGCCTTGGTTTTGCATACTCAGCAAATATAACCCAACCATCAAGAAACTGCGAAGAAAAAAGAAATCAGCATCAAATATCGATGTATCAGCACGTCAAACTTAATTACAGAAAGAAAATGAAACCAACGGCCGTGCAAGAACAGAAGTATTGAGGTGCGTTATACCTGATCCTGGACCGGTCCTGCCGGCCCAACCAAGACCAGTTCAGGTTTACAAATGGCAGAACTAGAGGGGGTCTGCCTCCTCTCTGCCGCTCACTTGATGTGGGATCCACAAGAGCAATTAGGAGAAAAATAGGAGGGAAAAATTCAAATTGTAAGGGCTGTTTTGGAATTTGATCTAATTATTGTATGTTTATGTGAGTTCTGGGAGCTAGGTTGAGTTTCATCTCTTATTTTGGCTGAAAAATTAGTGGGCTCTAGCAGGATCCAGAGATTTGTGAGAGACAAATCTTATTCTCCAATAGAAGATCCATTGTACCTTGCTAATTTTCTTCATTTACTATCAATCAAAAGTCCAATTTTTTTTTCTTCCAATCTATTGCAAATTTCTATTTTCTCCAATTGCTGGAATTAAATTTCAGCAAGGAATATTAACTAATTTTCTACAAACATATCTTATCGTATAAATTAAAAATTTTATTTTTCTCAGCCCTTCTGCACCTGAATTTTGGGGTCAATTTATATTTCTTACCACGAGCATACATGATATGACTTGTACAGTTAGGTCGGCTCATATCAAGTCAGGTCGTAATAATAAAGTATATTGCATCTTGTTAGACGCCAGTAAGGCGGAGCAGGCTTCCGCTGTGAGGTGGAACGGGTTCCACCTGTTTAAGTGGTGTGGGGCCAAGTAGTCCAGTAGCATTTAAGGCTAACAATTACGAGGAAATTAAAGAGGATTAACAGGAAAATTCAAATTTGGAGGGCTGTTTTTGCATTAACTATATTTTGTATGCTTCAAAATATATAATTTACCCTAGGGTTAGGTTTTATCTTACGTTTTCTAAAAATTGAGGATCCAACTGAGGTGTTATTTTCTTTCGTATTCTTGCAATAAAAAATTTGTGGTGCCTTCTTCCTATGTTTATACTTTATTATCATGACCCGACCTAATATAAGTCGACCCAACTGCACAAGCCATATTGTCTAATGATCATAATAAGAAATATAAACTGACCCCAAAATTTAGTTGGAGTAGTGCTGAGAAAAACAAAATTTTTAATTAATACGATAGGATACACTTGTGAAAAATCATAAATATTTCTTGCGGAATTTAATTCCAGCAATTGTAGAATACAAAAAATTGCAATAGATTGAAAGAAAAACCAGAAATCAGACTTTTAATTGATAGTAAATGAAGATAAACAATAATGTACAATTGATCTTCTATTGGAAAGGAAGATTCATCTCTCAGAAATCTCTAGCTGCAGCTAGAGCCCACTCACAAACATAAGAACCCTAAATTTTCAGCTAAAATCAGAGATGAAACTCAACTTAGCCTCCAAACTTACTTAAACATATAATAATTAGGTCAAATCCCAAAACAGCCCTTACAATCTAAATTTTTTCCTCCTAATCCCCCCTAATTTTCTCCCTAATTGCTCTCGTGGATTCCAAATCAATTGGGTGGCAAAGAGGGGGCAGAACCCCTCTGGTTCCACTGTTTCTAAACCTGGACCGGTCCTGATTGGGCCGGCTGGACCAGTCCTAGATCAGATCTAATAAGGTGTGAAAACTTCAACCACAAGTTCATCAAGATAAAAGTCCAGCATTGCCGCTCACCTTGCCATCCATGCCCTTAATGCCTTCAGCAGCTTCTTCAATTGTACCATATCTCACAAAACCAAAACCCTTAGAGTAACCCGAAACTCGGTCAGTTACAACTCTGGCTGTTAGAGCATATTTGGAAAACAGTGATCAGGATATCAGTGTCGTTTTCTGTACACTCTCTGAGAAAGACACATACCATGGACGACATTCCCAAACTTTGAAAAGGCTTCCCTTAGCCCTTCAGAAGTGGTCCGCTTGCTTAGTCCTGCACAAACCTTATAAGGAGTAAAAGGATGAGGTCATACAAAGCTAATCACTGTGATTCAGTGAATTTGGAGCCGTTGGATTAGTCGTCCTAATGCATGGAGAGAAGTTGAACAACATGCATAATTTGAGTAAAAGCAAATTATACATCTTAAGCCTACAAAAGAAATATACAGCAGCAACAACAACATCATCAAGCCTTTATCCCATTACGTGGGGTCGGCTACATGAATTCTTTTTTTCCATTGTGTCCTATTAAAGGTCAAATTCTCGTTCAAATCTAATAAAGAAAGGTCATTCATAATATTTTCTAATCATGTCTTTATAGGTCTGCCTCTACCTTTCTTAACATAAGTCAAATCTAATACCTCTACTCTCCTAACCGGGCCATTGGAAGGCCGCCATTTTATGTGACCAAACCATCTAAGACAACTTTCTCTAATCTTATCTTCTACTGGAGCTACTCCAACCTTTTCACATATATACTCATTTCGTATCCTATCTCTAAGGGTAAAGCCAATCATGCACCTGGGCATCCTCATCTCTGCCACAATTAACTTAATATTATGCTTCTCTTTTAATTGCCAACATTCAACATCATAAAGCATTGCAAGCCTCACTACCATCTTATAGAATTTTCCCTTAAGTTTGAGGGGTACTTTTCTATAACACAACAAGCCCGATGCATTCCTCCACTTCAACCATCCAACTTGAATTCTGCTGATAATATCCTCATCTATTTCACCAACAATCTGAAGAATAGATCCAAGATATCTAAAACATGTACTCTTATTAATGACTTGATCGCCCAAAATCACAATCCCCTCACTAGGTCTATTACAACTAAAATTACACTCCATATATTCCGTTTTAGATCTATTCAAGTGAAAACCTTTAGTCTCTAATGTTGACCTCCATAATTCAAGTTTACTTTGAACTCCCTCTCTAGTCCTATCAACAAAAAAAATATCACCAGCAAAAAGCATACACCAAGGTACATCCTCTTGCAAATGTCTAATGAGAACATCCATGACTAAAGCAAAAAGATATGGGCTTAAGGTTGATCCTTGATGTAACCCAACCGAAATAGGGAAATACTTGGTCAAACCACCTTGTGTTTGAACACAAGTAATCGCTCCTGCATACATATATTTAATGATTTGAATATAAGCATTATTAACTCCTTTCTTTTCAAGAACTCTCCATAGCACTTCTCTTGGAACTTTATCATATGCTTTTTCTAAATCAATAAATATCATATGTAGATCCTCCTTTTTTCTAGATTTCTCCATCAAACCTCTTAATAAATGTATGGCTTCCATAGTCGACCTACGTGGCATGAATCCAAATTGATTTTGAGAAACATTAGTATCACGCCGCAACCTATGCTCCATAACTCGCTCCCATAGTTTTAAAGTATGGCACATTAACTTAATTCCTCTATAATTCGCACAATCTTGTGCATCATCTTTATTCTTAAAAATATGAATTAACACACTCATTCTCCACTCATCTGGCATCTTTTTAGTTTTCAAAATAGTATTAAAAAGTTTAGTAAGCCAAGAAATACATTCATCTCCTAAGCACTTCCACACCTCTATTGGAATATTATCAGGTCCAACAGCTTTTCCACCCTTCATTTTTTTAAAGCCTCTTTAACTTCGATTTTACTAATACGCCGATAAAAACAGAAATCTTTACTTTCATTTAGGATGCTAAGGTCACTATAATCAATCTTATTTTCACAATTTTCATTAAAAAGTTTAGCAAAATATCTCATCCACCTTTGTTGAATATCATCTTCTAAGAAAAGTATTTTTTGATCTTCATCCTTAATACACTTCACTTGAACTAAATCCTTACTACTCCTATCTCTTTGTTTGGCTAACTTATACATATATCTTTCTCCCTCCTTAGTATCTAATCAATTATATAAATCACTAAAAGCTAAAGTCTTTGCATCGCATATTGCTTTCTTAGATTCCTTACGAGCCTCTTTATATCTTTCCCAATTATCAGAATTTTTAAAATTAAACAAATTTTTATAAAAAATCTTTTTATTCTTAATATTTTCTTGCACATTTGGATTCCTCCACCAACTATTTTTAATATTAGGAGCTTTCCCTTTTGATACTCCAAGCACATCTTTTGCAATATTCTTAATATCACTAGCCACTTTATCCCACATAATATTAGCATCCTCATGCACAGATAAAATCTTAAGATCTAAAATCTTACTCTCAAAAATATTTGTGTTAATATTCTTTAAATGCCCCCATCTAATCCTAGAATATCATTTTACTTTATTTTTTATTATCTGCCCCTTTATCTTAAAGTCCAAAACTAATAATCGATATTGGGTACATAAATTTTCACTTGGAATAACTTTACATCTTTGCAATCTAACCGATCTAATTTTTTTATAAGAAAATAATCAATCTGGGTTGTATTATATCCATTTTTATAAGTGATGAGATGTTCATTCATTTTCTTAAATAAGGTATTAACAATTGAAATATAAAATAAGATGATAAAATTACTGAACTACTAAACCTTCTTCAAGTTCTCAGAAACATTCCTAAAGATAGCTTAAAACTACATTATAAGAAAAAAAAAACTTTGATAAACTTGAGACTAAAGAAACTGGCACCTGTCACCCTAATTGAAATATAATAGACTTCAAAAGAGTGTTTCATCTACAAATATTTTGCTTCAAAAGGTATCTATGAACTTTACATGAATGTATGCAACTGCATTATCTTAGAATGACTTGCTGCAGCTCGTAATTTCGCATGTCAAAACAATACTTGGATAATCTGAAGATATTCTAAATATTCACCACGAAAAAGACAGATGCTTGCAGGTAAAACTCATAAATTTTTTTTTTTAACACAATAGATTTCCGTCATCTCCGTCCAATTGACTTAAAGCATAAATTACTTAAATGGTATGCTTTTCCAATCAAATGTGGTTCAGATTATTAAAAAGCATAAGCTACCTGGCACGGTTTGAAAAATGGTAAAAAACCTAATGGAACATTCATAAAATTTATTAAAAACAGCTATTGAAAACATAATAATTTGTGCTTGGATATCAACAAAGCCAATATAAGCATTAGTGTTGGATTCGAATTTATCCGTAGGCGACAACTTGACCCTACTAGAGAATTTAGCTAAATAATAATTTCTAGAAAGTCCCCTTAACTTTTTTGGATAAAAAATTTCGCTGCCTAAGCATTCTCGGTACGACAGATTTAACTCTAGTGGGTGAGTGGAGGATGTGACAGTTCAGCAGATAATGATCCCCTAAGAAGCACCTCCTATAATGAGGAACAGTTTGCCCTACAAGGCCGAGTATATATCTAATATGTCAAACAATCCTTTGCCCAGGAGTTTGATAGGAGATACTTGAGTTCGCAAGTAACCTAAGGTAATAGTTGAATTCGCAAGCAACACTAACCCAAACCGATGATCAAACAGCGAAAATACTGCTGTCCACAGCAAGAAAACAGCACAAAACTGCTGTCCACAGCAGGAAAACAGCACAAATCCAGAAGAAATCTAAGAGAAAACTCATCGAAAGACTTGTATTCCACTAGAAGATGAAATAAAATAACAACGATACAATTGTTCTTCAATTCGAGAGGAAGAACAACTCACCTAATCTCCGGCAACGCGAAGAGCCCAAAACCAAGAACCCTAAATCTCCAATTTCATCAAAATCCAGATGATCTCTAATTCCCTCCTATTCCCCTAATTAACATCAAAGGAGAATTACAACTTACCTAATCAGCCCTTACATTCAAATCTTTCCCCCAAAAAATTGCATTAAGCCGAGCATGGGGCTCACAAGAGTTCTGGCCCCTCCCTGCTATTTTCTTCGCTTGGTATAGACCAGGACCGGTCCAGGCTAAACCAGTCCAGCCGTAACAGAGTTCCAATGCCCTTTTCTGTTGTTCCCTTCTAATGTTCATGAACCTACCTCACCTCCATCAGGCGGTCCAGTCATCAAGGCCCTAGCACCATCTCCACAAAAGGCCATGTTGGGGTAAGCAGAAGTTTTGGAGGAGTTCACATGACTCCCGAAGGAAAGAAGAGGATCATGGCCATGGAGATGGCTAGCTCCCCTGCAACGGCAAGTAAGGATGGTGATTTGCTACGTTGGGAGGTGGTCAATTTGAGGGCTGAGATGGTGGCAACTCACAAGCTTTTGGAATCATCAATTCATGGTCGAATCAATTCCTAACCAGATGCAAGTTTATCCTATAGCACTTAATTAGGAATGAGATAGTCTCCCCAAAAAGTTCTTATGAATCTTATATTTAAACTTTTTCTTAGGAGCAAGTGATATGAGCTCACCATCCTATAATGAAATTACATAAAAAAAATAAAAAATTACTTACCTAAATTGCATTCATTATACATGATTTACTGAGTCAATATGTTAGCATAATTTGTTTATTTATTTACACATAATGATTCCTCTTAGAAAAACTCCTCTTTTTGATTCATTTGTCAAGTGTGAGCAAATCTTCTACAATGAAGCAGATTTGCTTATTTATGGTGAATGTGACTTTTGCCTAAAATTTTGAACTCTACCAATAAATACCCCCGCGTTCTCAGGCTAGGGCACTATTTTTT